>JAZGTJ010016428.1:0-12685 GCA_036877575.1 Botia almorhae
CTTGTTCATTCACTGCATTTTGTTCATTTATGAAAATAAATGTTTAACACTTCCATTTTTGAAAGCATTCTTTGTTTACAGCATTTTTTCACACCTGCCTAAACTTTTGCACAGTACTGTATACATAAAAGAAATATAAGCTATTAAAAATAGTTCCCTATTTGTTGGTATTAAACAACCATAATATTAATCTAACCATTAACAAAAGAAATAACATTGATGTTGTAAGACATCAAGAAATGGCAACAGGTGTCTAAGAAACATGATCTCCTCATTCAGAAGCATATTATATCATAAAGCCTATTGCAAAGAAAATATGTACACTCCAAAAGCAGGAAACATTACAATCACAGCTGACCCCATTTGCAGCAGCCATCTGCACTATAACCTGAATGGCTGTCAAGTTGAAGTAGCGTCCATCTCCACCAACCACCATAGTGGAGCCCTGCCTGTCTTGCAGGTCGATGGAGGAGAAGATAGTTCAATTTAGATTGGAAAACATGGACCTTTTTCCTTAAACCCCTGGTTCCAGGCCTTTGGTCATGGTACGGAGCAGTAGGCAAAGTCAACAATTGCAAGGGGCTATCGTTCATCGGTCCAAACTGTTGAGGAAATGAGGAAGAACCAGGAAGAACCTGTTACTGAGTGGTCTCCTCTCAGTAAAGAGAGAGATCTTATGGTATTGCTCAGTTTTGGATTGAAGCCGAAAGCGGGATAAAAATAAACGTGGCAGGGCAGATGGAATCAAAGAGGATTCCTCACACATGTGCATGGGCATCACTGTCAGACACACCTACCCCCAGAGGTCTGTTGAGGCAGATGCATAAGATGATCAGTGAGGGCCACTGCATGTGCCCTTTTTGCCAAGCCATCTACTGTACTCAGAGGCTAAATAGAGCTGATGTTGAGTGAATAAGCCAAGGATGGATTGGCTTTGATATATGTTGAATATGACATGGAATTCCCCAATGACATGGCTACAGGAACAATATTACAATGATATTTACTAGTCAAGACCATTATTTTTCATAACACCTATTAACCGTAAACATCACAATGTTAAACCCCATCAATTAGTATTGATTATTATATAATATATAGCCATTCAGCCAGAGTACAAAGTGCATGAAAAACAGAAACAATATTTCACATAAATTCGATGTAAGCCTACTTTTAAAACAACCTTACAAAAATTGTAACTATCCGCAATGCTCATTAGGGGGCGGTGTTGAAGTAGTTATACAAATTCTTTATACAAATACTGTGTAAGTTACTCTCTGTGTAAAATCCACTGAAAACGTCTGTTTTTACTTGGAATTATTTACATAAAAACAAAAAGCATTAGACACAGAATATTGTACTTATGTATGATATTTTAAAGTCAGTTTGACTCATTTAAACATGTATGAAACCAGTTCTTAAAATAAGGCTAAACAGGAGGTTTACTGATTGGACTGATTGCAATGTCATTAAGAGACTACTGCAGGAGAAACTGAATCATGTGCAGTTCAGTGTGCCTCATCATAGTGTAAATGCTCCATCTTTATCATACATCATACTTAATACATATTTAATAATGTGCTTAAAAATGCAGTCATGTCCATTAGAAGGCTACTGGGTTAATACATAATATACTATATATAACAAAACAAGTAAAAACTGGGAATCCGCTTCTAGAACACTGATCCAATTGATCAGTTCACAGCAGATTGGAATTCAAGCGCACTGCACACGTGTAGAAACCTTCCCGGTAAGTAGACCTCTGAGGCAGAGTAGAAATGATTGATTAATCGAATAGTACAGTTCTCACCACCGCTAGTGGAACGAGTAACCAGTCCAACAGCAGAGCTCAGAAGCTGGAGCAGCACAGCAGGTAAGAACGAATCTCCAGTTGAGTCAGTATCTAACATTGAACATTGATCTTCAACACAGGTGAGTATCAGCGGCTGGTTCAAGCAGCGTTGCAGATGATGGCAGATGGGAAACCGGGAGGAGAATCGAGGCAGTGCGGGAGAGATTGCTGGTGCGACGAACGATGCGGAGACCAATCGACCGGAGGTAGACGGGAGAGCAGGAGGGCAGGCGCAGCAGACTCCAGGACGGAAGACAAGGGAATGGTGGGTAACTGAAAACACAAGACAAACTACAAGCAGCTGGAGCTTCACACGAGACAGGACAACAAACACCAAGTATACGCCCGACTTCTTGAAAAAACATAAACTTGCCGAAAGGCAGACTGGAGAAAGGCGAGCGTGACAAAACTAGGTTAAACTAACTAAACAATGAAGCTATGCTAAGCTAAGCTAGCTACAGACAGAGCGAATGGTCAGGAAAGCTTTCACAAGCGACGGTCTGACAATGACTGAACAAACACGAGGGAAATATAAAGGGAGGTAATTGGTGGGCGTGGCAAATAATGAGGAGTGATTAAAGTGAAAACACCTGTGAATGATTACGAGAGGGAGGGGATGACACGGACACCGGAGCATGTGACGATTTAACTAATTAAAGGTTAAAGAGCTGGCTGTCTGGTGCAGTCTTAATAACCTGGAGCTCAACACGCTCAAAACGGTGGAGATGATAGTGGACTTCAGGAGGAACCCCCCTGCTCTCCCCCACTCACCATCATGGACAGCACTGTGCAATAGAGTCATTCAGGTTCCTGGGCACCACAATCTGAAGTGGGACACTCACATTGTCTCCATTGTAAAAAACGGCTCAGCGGAGATTGTACTTCCTGCAACAGCTGAGGAAGTTCAAGCTGCCATAGGAGCTGCTGAAACAGTTCCACACCGCCATCATTGAATCCATCCTCTGCAATTCAATAACTGTCTGGTTCGGCTCAGCTACCAAATCCGACCTCAGAAGACTGTAGAGGGTAGTCAGGACTGCTGAGTGAATTATTGGTACAACCCTCCCCACTCACCAGGCTTCCCAGTGGCTTCCCTGTTAACAAGGTCTGTTCTGAGTACACTTGCCATTCAGGTTAATGTCACCACAAATGCTGAACCACCAACCACTTAGGCAATAGCAGACATATAGAAATGCTAGTTCAGTTTGCATTTTCCAAGCTGTCCTGCATAAAGCAGCATAGGATTTAGTCAAAGTTCATAAATTACAAATCTACAAATTACAAATAACTTGTGTGATACCTGTGTCGTCTTGGGCATAGTTAAGATTAAGATTTCCATCATTGTGGTCTTTAGTGGAGAACCTCAAACCAATGTGTTCATCCGCAGCAGAGCTCATCTCACCCAACTGCAGCTTAAAGCGAATGGTGTAATTGGAGTCAGCGTCCTCCAGGGTGTACTGATAAACAATAAAATGCTTCTCCTACCTCCAGTCCTCCATCTGGATGTGCAGGACAGAGTTTCCCTGATGGGCAATAGCGTAGATCTTC
This sequence comes from Botia almorhae, assembly GCA_036877575.1. Taxonomy (NCBI): domain Eukaryota; kingdom Metazoa; phylum Chordata; class Actinopteri; order Cypriniformes; family Botiidae; genus Botia; species Botia almorhae. The sequence continues at coordinate 3,401 of JAZGTJ010016428.1, forward strand.
TTTAACCCCAGCCAGAACTCACCTACATTTATATTTAGTCATTTAGCTGACGCTTTCATCCAAAACGACTTACAAATTAGGACAAGGAAGCAATTTCAACAATAAGAGGCAACAATGAATAAGTGCTATAGACAGGTCTCAGGTATCAAACATTTAACTTTCTGTATATAATATTACAAAATAGAATTTTAATAAAGTCTGGAATGGAAAATCCCTTTTGGGTCATTCTCAGGAAACTATATAATATAATAATATAATAACATAGTAGTCGTAGTAGTAGTAGTAGAGGTTTATTGTCATTCCCTACATGTGTGGACATACAGTGGAACGAAATGTCGTGTCTCACAGGACCACGGTGCTACATAAATGAACAAATATAAACCTACAACAATAGACGCAGGAGCAATAAAAAATACTATACTGTTTTTATTATAGGTATTTTGAAATGCCATGACATCTTATGATAACAGAATTTGATGAGAAAGATTCTGGTATTTTAAAAGCAGAATCTTGATCTTGAACGAATTATGTAGCATAAAAGGACACTACTAAGATGTTAGGCTTCATATTAGAAAACCTTTATTGTGCTCCACACTATAATCACCTTAACTGGAATAAAGTCATTCACTCACAAGTTTACAAGCACAACGTAATTGTTTTAACTTACTGCTGAAATCTCCAAAACCGTCCTCATACTTCTCCCAGGACTGGTCAAAGTCCACAGAGCAGTCATGTCTGCACTGGATGACAGTAAACACTCTCTCTGTGAGCAACAGAGATACATTTATGAGGACATTGGTGAATTATTGCCATCTCAATGTTTAATAAAAATGTCTCTTTTGTTGAAGGGAAACATCTCTGGCTGTTTAATGAATTTAGAACTGGATATGTGAGAATGGAGATTTGCTATATTCTTACCCTCAGTGAATTCACATTTCACAAGAAAGGTTTGTGACTGGTGTGGCATAATGGCATACAGGCCAATGGACTTTTGTCCTCTGTTGAATACCTCGCCACAGTCCTTTGGTAGATCTAAAACACAACCTCACATGCTGGCCTCATTGAACAAATGCATTGATATTCTTAAACACAAACCATTTTTGCACTCCCTACCACTTGAGAAGCTTCCATCAGATGTGTAGTATGGTAGATATCCAGAGATGCTGTAGGTTGGAAGGTTGCTATTGAGATTTTCAGCAGTTTCCTGGATCCAGGCAGAGCTGAACTAGACAACTGAATTAACTGATAATAATACTTAACTAGATTTTTACATTTTCTGAGGAACACATGAATAATGTTTGTGCATGCACAATTTGTTGCAATATTGTTAGGGTATTCTGGGTGATTGCTACAGTATGGCATTCTAGCGTTCTAGATGGTTGCCAGGGCTTTGCTGTGCTGTTGCTAAGGTGTTCTTGGTGGTTTCTAGGGCATTTCCATGTGGTTGCTAGGGTGTTTTGCATAGTTTCTCGGCTATTTTGGATGATTGCATTGCATTTTAAAAGATGTTCTGGGATGTTGCTGGGGTGTTACTATACAGTTTCTGGATGCTTGTGGGCTTAAAAGATTTTCTTGGATAAAAAATGTACTTTATTTTCCAGGCCCTTGATCTTGGTCCTTTGGTTGTTGAGCTAGTCACTTTGTTCATTAACAGTCTTCAGAAGATCAGTGATGGTCCTTTCCTGGGCCTGGATTACCTCCTAATGAACAAAATCATCAACATTCTTCCAGTTTGGGCAATTTGCATCTGCCTTACACCTAACATACAGTATTAACATTTTGTGCATTTGCGCAAAATCATAAACAATTTGCTGCTTTGCCATCAGAGACAAGCAAAGCTTTACTTGTTTGTTTATACCTTGAGTGCAGAGATTTATGCAACCCAGTCACCTGAGAGCAAACTCTGGGACAGGCCACTTAACCTCTCCAACCCACCCACCTGTGTCCTTAGGTGTTTTTTCTCCTTTATGATGTTTTCAAGCTTGGAGTTGATCTCCAGTGACAGGATCTTTATTTCCTCATTATTGGCCTTCAGGATCACATGAGCTCCTCTTCCTCCTCCTTGATCTCACTGGTCAGCACAGAAAGTTGGTAGAAGGACTTGTCAAATATGTTGAGCTTTTGGAATATCATTGATCTGATTCTTTGTATTTTGTGCAAAGTTTCTCAAGCTGTGGCCCAGCTGTAGCAGACCGTCTGCCAAAAGCCGAACTTCATCAAGTGTGACCGTGTCTCTGTCTGAATTTTAGGTAAGCTGGGTTCAGTGGGGATGGAATGAGATGAAGCCAAAAGAATGAGCAGCAATGCCACCGTCATGGTTATTTAGGAACTGATGAGATCCTTGCAGTCCTTTGTGTTCAGGAGACGCTTTAATATTTATAAAGTTCTATATACTTCTCCTGTTGAGCTGTTGATCATTAAACAGGCTCATATTGACCTGTGTAATGATGAGTCAGGGTCGCGTGGCTCGATTCATAACACTTACTTTAAACACATTTATGTGGTCAAACAGGCAAGGGTCAAACACCGGCAAACAGAGCAATGGGGACTAGACAGAGCAGTATCGATACAACAAGCAGAGATCAGGGCAGGCAGCAAACAATCAGCAAACGATAGACAATCCAAGAATCAACCACAGGAGCAACCAAAACAGAAATAGACTGCTCAGAAATGTTAGACGGGACAAAACAAGACTGATTTTGTGATACAAAAGTGTTACAACCAGCAAGTGAAGCAACCGGAAGTAATCAGTCCTAGGCATGGGGCTTCTGGGAAATTGAGTCTGAATCAAAAACTTAATACTCTGGCAATAGTTCCCTCTGGTGGCACGGAGGAGGCGGAGCAGGAGTCTCCTCCGTAACAACCTAAAATGGACCTTAACAAGAGTGCTGAGTGCAGTCTCAGATAAGCAAATAAAAAACTGAAGGGCAGAAAGCCCACAAAAACTCACCCTATTTTACAGGTCTTACAAAACCTAATGTAACAAATTATTGTACACAGCTAACAAATTACTAACAATTTACTAACATTTCTGTAAAGTTTTCATTAAGTAATAAAAACACTAAAAATGTTATTTTGAAAGTTCAAAGAAATTTTTAAAACATCCAGGTTTTTTTTACATTATTATGTGCGTGTCTTGTTGTGTTGTAATTTAGCAGAATGACCTGAGGTGACTAGATTATTTAAAAATAAGAGAGTAAAAAGCAACCAATACAATACAATACTATAGCCTGTGGCCAGAACATGTTTTCAGAACTTTTTCTTATGTATTTGCCATTTTTCTGCCCTTTCAGATTACAGGGTTGTATGCTTTTATTTTGACTCAAGTAACCCCCCATTTACCAATGACAGCTACTGATTTTGAAATTCAGAACAGCCCAAAACAGTTGCTCAAAACCAATTGTAGTCAAGACCGCTGCTAGGCCCAGGGACAAAACTGAAAGAGTTGGCCAAGCTCCCATATACCAAACTATGTAAAGATGCTTTTAGTGGGCTTCCCTAAATTTAGGGACATGAACAATGTTTCTTATTGTCCAAAGGACAATGGCACTGCTGGTAGAGTGTGTGGAGTCTTTGGGCTACGGCTGCTAATGTCATTATCTTTGACTTTATAGCTCTCCAGTGCCCTACTTTCATTGCTAAATATACCATAAGGATGCAAGCTTATTTTATGTTTTTTAAAAACGTTGGCTTTATCTCTACAGTATTTAACTAAATACTTTGTGATTGATGTATTTAGCATAGTGTGACAACACATCAGAACTTTCAAAGTGTTTAAACAGACTCAAAATCCAGTAAAACACATGCATATGAGTGAGATGCATGTTTGTTCAAGAAGCTTATCTAATTGTTTTAATGACAAAAAAAAGTTTTTCTTGAAGTCAAAGCAGAATTCTGACAAAAACAAATCCCAGAAAACTTTGAGCCACTTCCAGTTAAACATTAAAATATGGATGACACAGATTTGGCAAACCTGACCTCATCTCCTATTTCAGACCAGCCAGAGACTGTGTTAATATTTGTGGAACAGTATAGAATATGAACTGTATACCATATGAAATATTTTTTTGTGACTCATAATTATACATTTTAATTCTCATTTATTCCTTATTATATCTCACCATTAAAATTCTCATAAAATTAATGTTCCCGTAGCTCAGTTGGTAGAGCATTGCACTAGCAATGCAAACATTGTGGGTTCGATTTCCAGGGAGCACATTCACTGACAAAATGTATAAATCACAAGCGTCTGCCAAATGCATAAATGTAAATGTAAAATAGGCAGTTCTAACCCTCAATTCTAATTAGATGAGCTGTGTTAAAAGCCATCATAAATTTACAATTAATGCTCACTGTAAAGGTACAGCAACATCAGCTATAGAAAAATTAGCAATGGAGCTGTTGTTTTCAAAAACAAACCTTAAAAAAGAAAACTGAATATAAGAACATGAAAAGTGCTAAATGTAAATGTTTCCTATGTGTTAATATAGTGCATTTATGTCAACTGAGAATTACCATCCAGACTTTTCATCATCATGATGCAGGCAAGTAAATAACAAAATAGCAGCAGCAGCCTCAACAGTGAAAAGTATTTTACAAATATTTCCATATGATATTCCATTTGGTTTTGCAATACCATACAGAGGTGAATTAGTAAAATAATGTAGTTATTAAATATTTTACTGTAAGACATTTTAAATATTTAATTGTAATTGTCCTAATCCTCCTCTCTGTTACTGTGCCCCACTGATATATTTTACATTCATCATCCTCTATATGTCATGAACTGTGAGGGAAGAACCCAGTCCCAGATCAGCTTTCCACAAAAAAAATATTTTATTAAATAAAACACCCAAGGGGACAAACCAAGAACCAAAACTAGACTGGAACTTCTCAAAACAAGACAAGACAAGATTGTTTATGTTGAGTGGAGCTCTTTCAACAAGACATGATATACTATACTGCCTATACTCAACAAGACACTAGCAACAGCAAGTATCAAACAATAACAATTTACCAGCACAAGGCAGACACAAGACACGCATTAAATAAGGGACCAAACAATGAGGATAACAATAACAAACAGGTGTGGGGCATGAACTAAGGATTGCATAATAAACGAGGAAACAAGAGGGCAGGGTCAAGATTTAAGACAGAGAGCACATGGCCATGTACTTCTACCGATCATAAAAGACACAGAGCATGAGTCCAGATCCCAGCTCTAAAATACAAGAACCAAGAATAGAGTCAGGATCCAAAAATCATGCTGACACAAAACACAGGGCTGTCAGGATCCTGGCAAGAGAATTTAGAAAAAACCCAAAACAAGAAAGAAAAATACCAGAATACTAATTCAGTTTTGGACTACATCCCCCATGTTCCCTGTACCTAGGGTTGATTACTTCCTGTTTGCCACTTGTTTCCAATCAGCCTGGCTATTTAAACCCCCTCTCCTTCCTACTCCTATTGTTCAGTGTGATGTCTTGTTTTGCCCCATCAACCAATTCAGAGCGTTCTTTCCGATTGTTTACCTGGTTTAGTCTTGATTGTGTATCATTTGTGATTGTTTGCTGCCTGCCTTTTGACTTTTGCTTTAGACTGGATTACGATTGTTTACTGCCTGCCCTGACCTCTGCCTGTTTTCTCTTTTGGATTTTTGCCTTGTTCTTATTGCTCTGTTTACCAGTGTTTGACCATTTGCCTGTTTTTGACCAGTCTGTAATAAAGTGCTGCATATGGATCCAAACGTTCCAGTCTTTGTTACAGAAGACATCGCCACCCAGCAATCCAGCAGCCATCTGACAGCTCTCTACCAAGCTGTCGGCTCAAGCCTCACAGCTCACGATACACCTATTACGCCCTGTGTCTAGGGAACTTTAAGGGCATAATAAAAGAACAACTATGGTGCTGGATTCCCAAGAAAATGAACAGAAATCACTCCGGCTGGGGACCAAACAAGCACACCAGTTAAGTTAACCAAAACTGTGATGTTTATTAAAGATTAGCTGTGAAACATAAAGAGCATCTCTTCGGGGTGGCCACAGGCCAACATAAACAAAAATGGACCTAAAACTAAAAATGGAAATTAAATAACCTAATTGTCACGATGCAAACAAAGAAAGAACCCAAATGCAGACAGCTTACAATAAACAAGACTTTATTGAACCAAAACTCCCCCGAGGGGGAACATATCATAAAACTAAACTTAAACTAAACAACAGAAACACATGAAACGTTTAATGCCTGGCACAAGACAGCAAACACAAGGGCATTAAATAGGGAAGGAACTAAAAGGGGTAATAAAGGAGAGCAGGTGAAGGGAATTAACTAAAAACGGGACTAACTAGGAAACAAGGGGGTGGGGGCGGAGAGCACATGGCCAATGCAAACAAAGACCATGTGCTTTCACAAACGACAAGACACAGAGCATGATTCCAGATTCCGACTCCAAGAAACAAGAACCAGGACTAGGATTGAGTCAGGATCTAGACATCATGCTCTGACACAAAACACAGGGAATGTCAGGGTCCTGGCAAAAGAACTAGGAAAACTCGGAACAAGAATCCAGGACCCTGACACTAATCACATTTTAAAAATAAAATACAGTAGCTTACCTAACTACCTAACCAAAAACAAAGCCCAACAGAATTACACTAAAGAAAAGGGCAGGACACCCCTTCGCTCTGTTTCACAAAGTGTGCTATAACATTGACAAAGAATGAGAACTAAGCTATTGCCACAAAACATTGTTTTTACACATTAGCTTGGCCGCCGGTCGGAGGAGGAATCCGTTCGCGTTCACACCAGCAATGAGCTCGCGGCTGCTTGCAATCGGCATTTTTAAAAAGACTCCACCTTAATTGAGCAACCAATAACACGCCCACAACCCAACATCGTGTAACCTATGAGAATGAGAGAATAATAGCAACACAATACAACAGAAAAAATATGAAAAAACAATGGTCATACTCATAACACACCAGCATCAGCTCTCACGCCTGACAGCTCTAACAGAGGAGCTCGTACAAGCGCTACAAGGAGTTCAACTCTCTCCTCCGTCAACTATGGCAGCCACGCCTCCGACATCCAGTCACCTGATTACCATGGCATCTTCTCCGGTCAGCACACAGCTCACTTTCCCGAAGAAATTCAAGGGTAACTCATCCAGGTGCAAGGGTTTTTCACTACAATGCTCATTGTTTGTGTCTCAGCAGCCTGCTCTCTATCCCACGGAGAGTAGTCTTATTTGTTAGTTGTATATTCTCCCACGGAGAGTATCGTTGGTCTGTTCTCTACTCATGGGCAACCGCTGTATGGAGAGTAGATGGTTCCATGTTCCCAACGTTGGACTCGTTCCTTCGTCAATTCCAAAGTTTTTGAGCACCCGTCGGAGGGGAAATCTCCAGGTGAACAGTTATTATCTTTAAATCAAGAGAAACAGTCAGCGGCTGAGTACGCCCTCACCTTCTGAACTCTCGCCACTCAGACCGATTGGTTGGAGGACACCCTAAAGCTGCTCTATAGAAGGGGACTCAACTCAGATCTACAGTCCGAGCTAGCGTGTCGTGATGAGGGAAAAAACCTGAGTGAGTACATAGAGCTTTCTATTCAGATCGATTATTTAATTAGTTCTCGGCTTCCGTGCCGCTCTGAGTTTTCTTTCAGACCTGAGTGTACAGCTCCCACTGAACCCATGCAGTTAAATTATACTCGCTTGTCATTAGAGGAACAAGAACATAATTTCTGTTCCGGATCATGCCTCTACTGCGGAAAGTCAAGTCATCAAAGATGTAACTGCTCAATTCATCCTGTGTCCTCTCAATCTCAATCTCCGGTTGCTTCCACATGTAATAAGCAAAATACTGTTATTTCGCATTCCCCTCTCGTTAACCTTTAATGATACTACCATTAACACGTCTGCCAACTTTATCTCCATCGAGTTTGATAAAAATAATAATATCCCCCTAATTCTTTGTCTTTCCTCTTTAGAGGTGGAAGCACTAGATGGTCGACCACTGGGAATAGGAAGAGTGGAGCATCAAACTGAAAGCATACATCTACTAGCAGGCGTACTCCACTCTGAGACGTTACAATTATACGCCATCTCGTCACTAAATTACACAATCGTTCTGGGTCTGCCCTGGCTGCACTCGCACGAACCAGTTATCTCATGGGGTGAGGGTCAATTCATTCATTGGGGAGTCACTTGTCATGATCAATGTTTAAGTAAAGTTTCCCCAATCTGTAAAACTCCTGTTTCATCAAAAGATTCTCACCCTTCTCAGTTTACAATTCCCTCTTCAAATTTGGCTGTGGTTTTCAGTAAGCAAAAAGCTTTACAGTTACCTCCCCATCACGCTGTAGATTGTGCGATCGATCTAATCTCTTGGCGCGACTCCCCCAAAGGGATGCATTTTTCCTCTTTCTCAACCAGAATCAGAAGCTATGCACAAGTATATCGACGGAGAACTCGCAGGGCTTTATTCATTCGTCCAAAGCGCTTAAACCCTTGTCAGGCCTATTAGTCCCTTTTCTTTACTCAGTTCGATTTTACCATAACGTATCGCCCTGCCTCCAAGAATACGAAAGCTAATGCACTCTCTCGCCAGTCCGAAGCGATACCTCAAATCCAAGTATCAGAAAACATAATTCCTGAAAAGATCCCCAGTGGGATCGGGGCCACCCAAGCTATTGCCCGCTGGACTCCTTCAACCGTTATCCACCCCACACCGCCCCTGGTTGCACATAGCTATTGACTTCATCACAGACTTGCCCAATTCGCAGAGCAATGCTTCCATCCTCACCATCATTGATCGTTTCCCGAAATCATGTCGTCTAGTTCCCCTTCCCAAATTGCCTACTGCTCTAGAGAGTGCTGAAATCTTGTGCAACTTTGTATTCAGGTTCTACGGTCTGCCGGACGACATTGTTTCCGAACGGGGGCCACAGTTTACCTCACATGTGTGGTCTGAGTTCTTTCAGAGCTTGGGAGTGAATATCAGCCTGACTTCGGGATATCATCCTCAATTAAATGGACAAACGGAGCGTCTCAACCAGGAGATTGTACAGTTCCTTCACTCATACTGCAACCAGGGTCAATACGACTGGAGCAGGTATCTAATGTGGGCGGAATATGCCCAAAATTCACTCACAAAACCTGCTACCGGCATGACCCCTTTCAAGTCATGAAGTGCTTCGAGAGGCTCGTCATGAGGCACATAAAGACCATACTGCCCCCCTCTCTGGATCCCCTGCAGTTCGCTTACCGCCCCAACCGCTCAACAG
>JAZGTJ010016429.1:0-12685 GCA_036877575.1 Botia almorhae
TATGTAGGGTACTGTATACACATGTATGTAGAGTACTGTATACACATGTATGTAGGGTACTGTATACACATGTATGTAGAGTGCTGTATACACATGTATGTAGGGTTCTGTATACACATGTATGTAGGGTACTGTATACACATGTATGTAGAGTACTGTATACACATGTATGTAGGGTACTGCTAGTAGATCATGATCTAACACTTGTCAGGTTAACTTCACTGGTGAGTGAAGGCTGGTTTGTTGAATAAATGTTAAAAGAATTGTTGCTGTCTTTCATGAAGGGTTTCAAGACGGTTCACTCGCTGTGGGTAAGAAGTTTATTCTGAGTATATATCAGTATATATGTGAGTACATGTGAACTGCACTGTGAAGTTGCCTCCAGCATTACAGAGAACTTTTAATAGCTGGTGGGTGAGCGAGTGTTCTTGTATTAGATTCAGTTCAGTGCTTCATCTCTAAGTGGCTGTTATTTTAGATGCTGGTTTACACAGGAGGAGAGTGGCCAGTGTGTTCTGCTGTAGGACATGTCAGCTTCATCTCCTGCTGTCAACCCAGCTGGTTTTAACTGCTAGAGATGTTTGCCTTAATGATTGTTTGTTTCTCTTATTGATTGAAACTAAAGGAATACAAACAAATTCAGTGTTGTCAGTCTGAACAAAGATGTTTTTCAGACTAGCATAAGGTCAGATGCAGAAATGCTTGTTAATTTACCTTTTTTAATTTAAATTTAATCCCGTTGCTTGAAAACTGCATATATGTTGCATGAATGCATTTAATCGACAGCTTGCATCGATGTGTTGTGTTTTAATCTTATGAAGCAAGTAAAGTCACAAAATCAGGTTTTTAAGAAGTTTACGGTTGCATACACTACTTAAGTTTACAGTAGCTTTGTATTGTATTCAGCCCATTGTTTCAGACAGGCCCCATCCAGATGACTGAACCCCTGGTAACAGTGCTAGTTCACTTGTTTCAGTTCTTTGAGGTCAAGACATGACCCGGTTCAGAAAGGTCCTGAGGAGTACAGGAATGAGAAACAAGCCCGTTCAGAACTTAAGGTCGACTACTACATCAGTTTAAGAGGAGGAAATAAAAAAGAGGATGTAAACTAGTAAACTAGCACACAACACTTCCTACTGCACGAGGAGCGAGAAGCAGATGGAAATAGCACATCCTCTAACGACACGAACAGCACTGATTGGTTCAGCCCTTGTGTTATTAGCAGACTGTGGGGTTTTCTTAGACAGCCCTTCAGGAAGTCGACTCTCATGGACAATTTAACCTGCTCAGTTTAGTAGTCGGATCAGTCACTGCGAGATGAGACAGATAAGACTCTGTTGTTCGGGGAATTCCAGTGCCTGGCATTTTAAACATTATTTTCTGGTGACCCTGTTGTCCTCTTGTATGCTAATTAAATATTTTTTCCTCTGACATCTGCTGTTTTTAAGGATGTTAGAGGTCAAATTGCACATTTTTTAAGAACATGAGAACTAGTCACATCGGTGCACAAAGAAAAACGTTTGTTTATCTTTAGAATATAATAACTTTCTTTACTTTTAAAAATGACGTTTGTGCTGATGTATATCTGTATTTGTGCTATGTATATGTTTATATTCCAGAGTGCTTCTAAACGTGTCAAATGTACTTTTAAGCACACATACCCTTTTAAAAAGTCTTTAGCTTCTGGAAATATTAATGACTCATCTTTTACACAGATGTGTGGCCAGTTTTTGTTCAAGAAAGTCCCTCAGCTAGTACCACCTCCAACAGGCGAGCTGCAAATTATGGTTCAGAAACAAAAGTCAATTGGCTGTTTAAAAAAGAGCCGAATTCTCTGACCCGCTCAGCTTCCTGTTTAAATAGGAAATGCGTCAACAGGAGAAATCTTTGATATGTGGTCATCTTCTATATGCCTCCTGTTTACTCATAGGCTAGTCCACTCATGCTCAACTTTCAAAGCTAGCAGCCACATCCCTCATAACATGGAATGTGTAAGATGAGTTTAACTTCCTGACAGAGCTCATAGATTGCTTGACTCAGCGGTTTCACTTTTCTGCTCTTGGAAATTGAGGGTTCTGCGTTGTATCTTGGGAAAGATCTGATACGAAATGGCACAGAGGAACCATGTAGACCCCAAGCGGTTCATTCCTCCAATGCATGTAAAGGAAATTGCCCCTAAATGGCTTGGTGCGGTGCACAATGGTGTCATCTCCAGAAATCTTCAAGAGTGACGTGCTTCAAGAGTGCGTCTGACACATGTTCAGTTTGAAGATTTTAACTACAGAAAGACCCACGTTTCCCGAGATACAAAATAAAGTTGCTGTCGTACAATGCCAAAAACTCAGGAAGCTATCCAGCTAACAATTTTAGATTGTAAGAGCGTTTTTATAATGTTTCCATTCAATTTTATTTTTAATGTTCTAGGATTGTATTAACATTGTTGCTTGGTTATAAGAACGTTATTCAAACATTTTTAACCCTGTAACGTTTTTTAAAACATTACACCGACAACTTAAGAATAACGTATATGTGACGTTAAAAAAGTTCTACTAAAGTTACTGCAAGAACTTTGAGAGAACTTTTAAAGGAACATAAGCCAACATGCTGCAAACGTTTCTTGTTAGCTGGGAAGGCTGTTCATCTCATTGAATAGTCTCTTGGTTTTTAATAATTGAACGCTCTTTGATTTTATTGTCCTCATGGTGGTGTTTGCGTGTTTTTTGTCTATTTAGAATCCCAGCGTTCGCACTTGACGTCTTTTACAATGAAACTAAAGGATAAATTTCACTCCCCCAAAATCAAGAGGACGCCATCAAACAAAAAGTCCAAACCACTGATAGAACAACCTGTTAAGTCTCCAGAAAAGACTGTGACCAAGGTGAGAGGTGGTGTTGCCACAGCAGTTATTTTTGCTGTACGATTTTTACAGTAGATCCACAATTGTAGCTATTCCAGATCGTTCGTCTAAACGTTTTCTTTTTGTAGCTACTATGATGGTAGTTCTGTTACACCTTGATGTCCACTTTAAACTAAGTTTCTTGTTTGTAAACATGCAGATTGGGTGTGACAGCAAATATACTTACATTGTTTTTGTGTAATGTTGTAATAACGTTTGGTTTGGGATGTTTAGAGTCTGAGTCGATTAGAGGAGCACGAGAAAGAAGTGGTCAACGCCTTGCGCTACTTCAAGACCATAATTGACAAAATGGCGGTGGACAAGAAGGTCCTGGAGATGCTTCCAGGTTCCGCGAGCAAAGTTTTGGAGGCTATCATGAGCTTGGTTCATCTAGACAGCAAGATATCGAGCAGGTAAGAAAATGTTTTCCCCCTCCAAAGGCTCTTCCGTTAAGTTCCTCTTCCTGCTTCACACTGCCCGGGTAAATTTATTTCGACACCCCTTATTAACAGGTTATTGTATTCACACTGTGTTGCTACATATGATGTGCTACAGATGATTTAGTCTTCGAGTTCTGTTCCGTGTGATTATTTACAGTTTGAATGTAACTGTTAACCCCCTTATCTGAAAAAGATTTCGGAACAATCAGCTATGTATTTATTCTCAAAGTCCTCAAACAAAATAATGTTGATATGTTATCTCTTAATTATGTTCATAATTAAACAAACACTGTCGTTCTGTTTGCGGTTCGATGTCTTGCCCTTCGCAGTGTTACAGTGTAATATTTTGATGAATCCTTCATCCTTCTGTCCCCAGTTCAAGAGTCTCCTCCTGTCTGAGTCGACTCTATCAGAGTCTGGCAAACCTCATTGGCTGGTCGGATAAGGTGATGCTGGAGGGGGTGAATTTGGAAGATAAAGAAACAATCGCAACTGCCACTGATGTGATTAAGGGAGTGCTGGATGGTGTAAAGGTATTTTTGCATCTTTGATTGATCGCTGGACCCATAATCATATGGCAGTTGGGTAGAAATACCTTCAAAAATTATCTGATTGTTTAAACGTATAATTTTTAGAGGTAAAAGTGTGTACTTTTGGATGCCCTTCCTTACCCTCGCTTAAAATGCGGGACAAGTATAATGGGCCAGTTGTATGTTTAATATGCAAATATTTTGGCGCTGTTTGTTTAAGCATTCCAATCAGCCCAACCAATAGTGTTTGTTGGGGCGGAGACTGTCTGTTTAACTGACCAATGAAAGACAACGAGTTGTGTTTGGAAAGCCAAATTCGCAGCTCCATTTGGTGATGCCAGTGACGCGTAAATTGCACATTTGAGCTTTAAATATCCCTGTTTACGGGATACGGTTTGTGCTTACATAGCACAAAATTGTGTTCGACATTCAGCAGAACATTGTCTGTCAACCGTTGACTTACTCATGTCTTCTCCACACATATTCCAGCTGGGTTTAGTCATGAGTTTTGTTCTGAGCTGATAGTGTCGTGTGTGTGTGTGTGTGTGTGTGTGTGTGTGTGACTGCGTCTGTGGTTTCCTGTAGGAACTCGTCAAAGTCGCCATAGAGAAACAGGAACACCCCTCCCCCACCACGCCCACCAAAACTCCGCCCACAATCGCAAGTCCACAGCGGTAATTGATCTTTTCATGTAATAACTCTATTCAGAACAGCACAAATCAGAACTGAAAGCTGCCGACCAAAACATTCTCAGAACGTCTGTAGGTGTTCTTATAGCTCAGCTGGTCATGGGTTCAATTCCCAAAGAACACAAATAATGATAATGCTTGAGTGTAAGTGGTTTTGCATAAATGCAAGTGCAATGTAAATGTGACAGTGGCTAATGTTCTCTAAAAGTTCTCTCATAGTTATCAAAAAATGTTCATGTAGTAACATTAGTTTCTTTAACGTTATATATCAAAAAGTCATTCTGAAGTTGTTATGTGTGAACAGCGTTCTTAAAACATAACGTTACGTTAATTCAATGTCTGTTTTAAAGTGTCTAAAACTTTCAAAATAACCTAGAATGCCATGTTATTCATTTTGACCTCTTGACCTCTTTATGATGGCAGTGCTCCAGATCCCCCTGTCATTGAGACAGATGATGTTTCGAATGAAACCCCTGCCCTGACCAAGACCACAGAGACCCCAAATAATCTGTCTGAGGAGGAGAAGGCCCCTCCAAAACCCCCTCTACCTGGACTCAAAGTGCCTGAACACTGGTATCGAAAACTTAAAAAGTCTTTAGGCTGCGTTCTCAAAGTCTAGTGAGCTTTCATGCTGTCTTCTGCCTGCAAAGGCATCTACATTACAGTATATTATGAGATTGTCTTTTACTACTGAAGAAAACATACAGTGCTACTTTGGAATCGTGTTAAAAGAAATTATAATTCCATTTGTATTCCATTATTCCATAAAATGTTCCCTAGGTAGGCAGCTCACTAGGTTTTGGAACAGAGCCTTCATCTTCCATAAAACACGTCTAGCCACGTTTTTATTTAGCTTACAAACTTTATGGAGTGAAACAAAACAAGTGTGATAGAGACAAGCGGGTTATAAGGGGAAATACAAAGCGTGTGATGTTATCATGTTATCTTATGTGGGGACGATGATGTGTTTTTAAACATGCAGGGTTTAGTTGTCATCTTCAGCCCCATCACATTTTGAAACGTTTGCAGGAAGTCAGAAGGAAGGTGTGAAAGAGATAAAAATAGAGACATTCTCTGGTCTTTATACGGTGCAGTACACAGAGCTAAGCTTCCTCTGCCAGAGTGTCATTCACCGACAGGCTGTTTACTGAGAAGTGAACTCAACAGTGTCAGCTCTCCTCTGAAGACAGAAACACAGACAGAGAAGTCAGAGAATGGTCGAGTCTAGACAGAAGAGGATTTAGTTGTGCTTCTGGCATAAAACAGCATTTGCTCTGTACTTCGAATCGTTCTGTTTTTAGTCGGTTTTTAGCCCAGCACAAGCCAGTGTCTCTTGTGTGTTGGCTTTTTGTTGGAGATTCGGTCTGTTCACTGACCAAACAGTTTTTTTTCCCCCTAATTTTCCTGTTTTTCTTTCTAACTGTTTTTTTTCGCACACTTTTAAAAACCATTTGCTCACAGTCTTGTCCTTGCAAACACCCGCAACGTTTTTTGTCGTTCATTTGCTGTTCGGGAGTAATGTAGATTTTTTTTACGGCAAAGTGACATCACCGATGACAGCCCTCTGTCCACAGTGCGCTTCGTTCAGTTTATAAGCATTAACGATTTTTGTTACAGCCCAAATTTCCCAGAAGTCTTTTGAAGCGCCGTTCACTCACAGAAATGGCATGTAGATGCTTTCATAGCCAACAATTACTCAGACCACAGCTGTAAAGAAATCTTATCTCTTTACCAACAGCGTTAGTTTACATCAGTCTGCCTGCTACAATAAATGACCTTCTGTGGACTACAACAGATCCCGCATGTGTTTTTGTAGTTTTCCTTTATAGCATGAGATTCGTTTCATCTCTTTTCAAGCAACACGTCTGATAAAACAAATGATTACGTGTAAAACCCCTCTGTCTGGTCTTGTTATGATCCGGCATGGTTAATCAGAAGATAATCTGCAAGTCTGTTTTGACTGTGAGTCAGTTCTTCTGCTAGTCTCTCTGTGCTGTTACTGCATTGTTAACCAGCTGTTTTTGGTGTGACAGGCTCATAAACCACACTGTCTGGTTTATGGAATTGTGGTCTGTGGTTCCAGAGCTAAATTTGCTTTGCTAAAGGTGCAGCTGGACGCACGGGATTGGTTGCATACTTTCGTAATCCAGTATGCATTTGTAGATTTGTTGATTGATGATGAATTGCTTGACTTTCTGTGCAATGTGACGATGCTTCTGTTTGCTAGCAACGGATAAACACACGTTTCCTCTTGCAGTCCACCAGCACTTCCCCCAAAGAAGCGTCAGTCAGTGCCGTCTCCCACGAGAATCGCTGTCGTAGCGCCCATGAGTCGCGCCGTAAGCGGATCCAGTCTTCCTATTGGTATCTGTCGACAGGTGGGAATATTTTGCCGCTGTTGACATTCCTTTTGATGCTCAACTTGTGACATGGAAAACTAATAAAGCTCTATAACAACAGTGTTGTAGGTTTAAGATTGATCTTTTCTCTATATTTGACAACTTGATAACTTTCAATAACATTTCAATTCATGTCACCACGGCCGCATTCACATCCTGTTTTAAAATGCTGCATTCAGTTATGTTCACACAGTGGGGTACAAATGAGAGCGAAACCGGATTCTATAACAGAAGTGAGTTTGATTTGTTGTGTGGCCTAATTTGGCTTTGCAAAAGAGGCATCCGGTAACTTGGCTAAGGTTTGGAAAGGGAAGATTTTAATATAGAGTTAATCTTAGTTTTTTTATCTTTAGGATTATGAGGCAGACGCTCTACAGAGGCGGTTTTCCGGTGGCAGTCATTCCTACGGAGGGGAATCTCCACGAGTGTCTCCCTGTGGCAGTATCGGAATACTGAGCAAGTCGGACGAGCAGCTGTCCTCACTGGAGCAGGACAGCGGTCAGTGTTCTCGAAACACCAGCTGTGAGACTCTTGGTGAGTCACAGAGTATTTACAGTAGGTCAGTATTGAAGAAGATACAGTGTTGGAGAAATGGTAGATTTTCAAGCTACAAGCTACTCTTGGTAGCGATGTAGCATTTTGGTGTGCCACACGGCTACTTGTTAAGGCAAGATGAGTTTTTACTGGACATCGACTTTGTTTTGAAAACAGCTATGTTTTGCTGCTGAAAAATCTAGTTAGAACTGCTGGTTTTAGTTACAATTCCCAACGGTTGACATTTATCTGAGTCTTATCTGCTGAGTTCTTAAACTATATTTTTATCGGTTTTGTCGCCCAATTTATTTAGACACAGCGGAGAGCTACGACCCCGACTATGACTTTCTGCATCAGGATCTGTCTAGCATTGACCAGATCCCCTCCGCACACACTGGGGGTTGTCTAAGCCCCCTCCCTGAGTCTTACTACGAATCGTCTTCATGCCCCATCCAGCTCCAGTCGATACCACCCGCTCTCCCGAGAAAGGAACGCCGGACCCCTCTGCCCCCATTAGAGCGACTTCACTCTCAGTATGACAATGTTCCAGATGAAGACGTGTCCACCCCTCCCTTTCCCCTCTTTGAGCCCATGCCACCTTCCAACTCTGGAGTATTTATGGCAAACTTCAGCCCCGCCGAGAACTTGCTCGTTCCCCAAAGCCCCCCGCCCCTGCCGGAGAAGAAGAGTCGTCATAGTGAGTATGAGCAAATCAGATGTGTTGTTTGTAATATAGCGAATCGCACTAGTTAACACGTCCAGTTTTTTAGATGTTGTATTAACGTTACTGTTTGCTTATAAGAACGTTATTTAAACTTCCGTTCTGTAACGGTCTTAAAATGTTCCACTAACAACTTAAGAATTATGTTTTTGATTGATATGACATATTACATAAAGTACTACTAGTGTTACTGCAAGAATGTTTTTGATAACTTAGAGAGATCTTTTAGAAACTTTTAGCCCATGTTTTGAGAACATTAGCTGTTAGCTGGGTGGACACAATTAAAATCTTGGCGCTTACAGTATTTCATTACTTAAGAATTCTTAAAGCTGCTTTTTATTTTCACACACAGAATTAATTCAAGCGTAGCTTTTCTGGTGCTCTGTGGACTAAGCTGTTTGCACAATCACCAAAATCTTTGTGACGTGTGAGGCAATAGAGCAAAGGCAGTTTTTCTCTGTAAAGCTCTTTAGTAGCAGGCAGAGCATGTCGGCTTCAGTATGAGGTCAGATGGAATAATGCCTTTGGAGAAATCTTTAGTTAAATACAGTTGAGGCCTCACCCAAGCCGACAGGAAATGAGCTCGTACTGAAAGACTCTTGTTGGGAGGGGCGTTTGAATCATGTTGATACAAATGACATCGGCCGTGTGGCTTGACAGAAAAGTTTATGAGGAGGCCAGACAGATGCCGAGCTGATGGTGTCTTTTACAGTTTATTGAATTAGAATTACTTTGATTACGTTTAAAGAGAAAGTTCACGCAAAAATTAAAACGTCAGCATTATTTGCTCAACCTGGTGTTGGTCTGAAGCTGTATGAGCTTTATTTGATACAATACAGAGGGAGAAATGTAAAAAAAAATGGCATATTCGCTCTTGTCAGTACAGTGACAGTGAATGGTACTCAAAAGTTCAGCCTTAAAAAAAGACACAGAATTATCTTAAAATAACTCTGTGCCTCATTTATATTAAGTACAAAATGCTATGAGGTAAACAACCTTCCTAATATCAGAATATACATTTGCATGTAAACACAATCATTGAAATGATCTTTTTTTGGCATGTGTCATAATGCTGAACACACAGCAGGAGCGTCTTATGTGATCATGTGAATTCACACCCCGCTGACAGAAAATGTGCTTCAGTTTATGACCTTTGCCCTCACAAGCAGCAATGGCAGATCTGTTCCTGGAGAGTTTACCTCCATCTCTAATAACACACCTGAACCAGCCAGTCACAGTCAGAGCCCGTCAGTATTAAATGCTTGTAAATCACAGGCAGGTGTGCTGGAACTCTGCAGGACTGTGGGAACTCCAGGGTTCAGGGTTCGACACCCGTGCTGTAAACATATTAGGGCCGCACTTCTCAAAAGCATTGTGAGGCTACGTTGATCTTAGAGACCGCTGGTGTTGCTAAGAATTAGGTTTCCGAAACAAAGTTCGGATGCGAGTGTGTTTGTTTTGCTGTGTTGTACACCTGTCACCTCGTCCGTCGATTTAACCCGCTTACTCTTTGTGTCATCGCCCGCAGTTCAGAAGTACATGCAGTTCATGGAGGATTACTCAGAGCCAATGCCTTCCGTTTTCTACCAGACGCCCCAGAGCGAGAGCATTTATGAGCAGCGCAATAAGAAACGCTTCCAGGAAGTGTACGGTCTCAACGACTCGTTCAGCAGCGGTGACGAGCGCCTCCCACCTCCCGCGCTGCCACCCAAACAAAGACAGCTGGTGAGAACTCCACTGTACCACGCACACTCACTCTCAGCCTCTCTCGCCGTCTCCAGGCGCTGCTGTAATCTCTTTCCGCCAGCATTCACTATTAATCATCACGTATTATATTTCCCACAGTGTTCCAGCGCGGCAGTTATTACATATATTCAGTTGCTTGTGGCACAGTGTTCATTAAAAGACTCGAGTTCTAGTGTCGCTGTGAGCGATCAGCATTTTATTGTTGCCTTTATAGTTTTTTATTTTTATTTAGTTATTTTGTCTCATCGTTTCGCACTCTTTCCTTGTGTCGCATGAGCGTGTCTCGCATTCATTCATCTACATCTGCCGTCTCGCTAGCCAACTGTTGTAGACCTGCACAGTTGTGACTCTGAACGTTATCCATGAGCTTCTGTTCGTTCTCAAGAGCTTGGCTTCACTTTTCATTCCGCATGATCATGTGATGGTCAGTCAGATCTCAGTTTGATTATCAGTGTCTCGTTTTTGTGTCCTTGTGTTCTACTTTTGGCATTCTTGTCTCTTTTCATGTGAAATGAGTTCTGCTGTTTCTCGTCCTCATTCTGAGTGACTTTGTGTTCAGGATTTGTATGTGAATAACGCACCTGTGATTTATTTGTTTATTCGGCGTTTCTGTCATTTACTTTTGTTCTTAAGATCTTTTTTGTTCTCAAGATCTTTTTTGTTCTCAAGAAAAATGCTTCTCTATATATTGTTCTCGTGTCTCCATACTTTATTTGACACATCATTTCCATGTAACGCTGCTTAGCTGCCGCACAATACAGTTTATTCAGAGCAGATGTCGTAATTTAATCGCTTGTGAATGAAGTGAGACTGCGAGGGTCCGAAGTCGGTGTGGAATTTTCACACGTTAAATGTGGCGTCTGAGATCTTCACATTCAGCTGACATCTGCTCAGTAATCGACCTCCGGCCCTTTTCACTTCCTCCCTGCGCTTCTCTCTTTCCTGTTAGGCCTCTTCACACTCTGCGTCTCCTTCCTCCTTCTCTTCCTCCTCTATCTCGTGTCACCTCCAGCAGTGTGCATCCGGGCCGGGCCCTGGTGAAGCAGAACCTGCTCTCAGCCTGTCTGCATCTAACACCTCTCTGATCCGCCAGGGTTCCCCATCCGTCCCCACGGTGAGTCCTGGCTGCTTTCTGCTCGTGTGTTTCCAGTTTCTGACTTCCTCTTTTTAAACTAAAAAAGACACTTTTATCTCTGATATCCACTTAAAAGGTTTTAGTTTTGAAAGCTTACATAAGCCTGAAATTATCTACAAAATAAAGTTTGAATGACATCGGTATGTTAAAGCTGCAGTACGTAACGTTTACTCTCTGCCGCCAAACTTAAAGTTTCAGGGAAATTGCAGTTATTTTCTTAACATGGAGTTTAAGTTAGTTTCTTAGTTTAAATTTTAAACAGCTGCGGGAAGAACAAGCTACAGATGCCGCACCATCTACATGCGATATAGCATGCAATGTAGCCGACATCCGACCCAACTGCTCAAAGTATAAATCATTATTATAAACTTACCGCTGTGAATCAGGGTAAGATAAGGAGAGTTTTGAACACTGATCTGTCATGTACTTGAACTGATTTTTATTCATCTTTTGGACCAAAAAAAAGTTACAGATTGCAGCTGTTAATTGAAGCCGAATTAACAGCATTCATTTGATAATTAGCAAACGAAACAAGGGATTTAGAGCAAACAAAACAAGGGATTTTAGAGCAAACGAAACAAGGGATTTAGAGCAAACCCTGGAGTGTTACCTTGGGATATCTACACAGAGTTTCCCAGCATGCCTTGCTGTTGTGACTGTAGCTTTCGAATGTCTTCACATTCTTATTTGAAGAGCTGGGAGGACCGTGCGCACACACTGCTGATTGTTGACTTTGTAAGGGCGAGTGCAGGCAGCTGCAAGAAGCAACTTGAATCAAAAGTGCTGTGTAGCCTGCAGGCGACAAATAACATCCTCAGTTAACATCAGCTCTGACTCGTTAGGGCTGAGAGAGATTCCACACGGCTGCAGCCCTCAGTCGCACTGATCTAAAGACTCGCGGGTCTTTAACGCAGCGTCCTGCAACGGTGACCTATTAAAAATCACAGCATCGCCCTGCAGGGAATCGTTTGGATCCCCTGCAGTGATGATGTTACATCTGCTGGGCTGTTCCTCTGACTCAGCGCACAAAATCATAGGGAACCTTGTGCAATGCTTTTATTTTTGGGAAAGCGATTGCTACATATGAGAACTGTCTGGCCTGTGGTAATGGGTGGTTTCATCACATCTCTTGTGTTGCCAATAATTCTACCAGACAGTACAAATGTAACGCTTTAGTTATAGATTTTAATTATCAATGATCATTATGTTTATGTTTATGCATTTGGCAGACGCTTTTATCCAAAGCCACTTACATTGCATTATTCCATATACATTGATTTTGAGTGTGTGCAATCCCTGGGATCAAACCCATAACCTTGGCGTTGTTAACGCCATGCTCTAACCACTGAGCTACAGGAAAGCATTACAGTTGAATCTGATGCAGTATTATATTGTATTAAAGCTGTTTTTTTGGTTAAAAATAAACAGAAATTAGTTATTGAGCAAGTACATAACAGATCACTGTTCAGAACAATCTCTTTACTTGACCCCAAATTTACAACGGTTTATAGTTTATAATAATGATTTATAATTTGAGCTGCTGGGTCCCAATTATTCTGGTAAATTATTCTTAATTTCAACATACGTAAAGAATG
>JAZGTJ010016430.1:0-12685 GCA_036877575.1 Botia almorhae
CTGTAAAATATAAATGGTTGTTTCCAACGCCTGAAATATTGTCTCTTCACTGTAACCCTCACAGCAAAAGAAACGCAAGGCACAGCCGCAGGACACGCGTGCTGGAGCAAAGAAATACAAGGAGTTCAAGTTTTAGGCCCACAGGGAGC
Source organism: Botia almorhae (assembly GCA_036877575.1). Classification (NCBI taxonomy): domain Eukaryota; kingdom Metazoa; phylum Chordata; class Actinopteri; order Cypriniformes; family Botiidae; genus Botia; species Botia almorhae. The sequence goes on from JAZGTJ010016430.1 coordinate 150, forward strand.
TGTGAAGACCACCAATTCATTCATCCTTCATTTGTCTCTTTTTATTAAGTCTTTAGAATCACTCTAGTATTGTAACTTACAGGCAGCAATTATTTCATTGATGGTTATTTTGTAAATAAAACATTTTCTTGAACATTTCATCCACTTTTTGTTGTAACGAAATGAAAGCAACTCAGTAACTGAGCAGTTTTGGGGGACTTTTGAAATTAAACATAATGCAGCTACAAACAAATTGTGTGCGTGTGTAAACGGTGCATTCAGAAATCATTCAGACCCCCTTCACCCCTCTTTATCTAATAAATCCAGAGTCTGTGGATCATCAGAGAATGTCAGACCCTTCAATATTTCAAACCATTATACACTTTAGGCTGGGTTGTGTGAAGCCAAAATAAAGTTTGTCCTCAAACTTCACTAGTTAATTTTCTCTCTTTTAAGGTATAAAGTTTATTTATAATACTGTTAAATGTTGCATATAATGTTTAAGAGTGTAAATGTTATGTCTTCAATGTGTTGATTGAGATGTTGAAATAATTAGTGCAGGATAGGTTTATTTAAAAGGTTAAGAAAAAGGATTTATTTACAGCAGTAAATATGACAAGATTGAATAAGTGAGAGATAAACTGACATCTCAACAGTACAGACATGAACCATAAAAAGATGTCCGTTTAAATTCAACTCTAAATATGGAAGCAAAATGGTCTTTGTCAATTTAACTAAGTGGTTTAGAGGCCAATAAACAAGCTGTGATGCTCTGATGAGCACCAGGCATGGAAAATAGTGCACAGCAGGTATGCGTGGTACTGATACAATGTCTGGGGGAAACGGTTTAATTTTCTGCCAAACAAATCGCAAACAACCATCAGAACAATATTCCATTCGTTATATTAAACATGCACTAATCAGGGCTACTCCACATTTGATGTTCCAATGACTGTGTATGGTATATATGCTGCAGTATACATAAAATACAGCAAACATTAAAAAAAACAGCATTTGTGCTCCACACATGTTCCACTGATGTCACATGACCACATCAACAGGTGGCTTCACACCATTGTGTTGTGGGACGGGGTATTCAACACTGCTAGCTGTATACTGTACATTTGGCAAATGTAACAAGTCATCTGGGTATTCCACATGTACAGAAATTTGCATACTGTATACTGTGGTGCACTGTATATATGCTGCACACTTGCAGAATAATAATATGTAGTGTGGTAGTAATTAATGACTCAAATTGATATATGAGTATATATATATACTTTTACTATTATTGAGATATATACTTTTGTAGTCCTAATGAACAAACATCAACTATATAACTGGAAAGTCAGATTTCCACACTGAAGTGAATTCCAGTATCAACCAGAAGGTTGCTTGTTCGATTCCCATTACTGGCAGGTAAGCAAGCCACCTTAACTCCAAGTGTCCCCCAGCCACCGCACCACCCTGCGTGTGTGTTCACTACTCCAGTGTGTGCACACTAACTGAAGGAGTTAAATGCAGAGGACAAATTCCAAGTATGGGTGAGCATACTCGACCAACACAGCACTTTCACTTTAATAAACATTGAAAGTAGGTGACAAAAATGATTTAAGATGGAAGTAATAACTGGAAGTATTCATCTTTATAATCACAGTAAAAGGCCTTGTAACACAAAGGTCATTTTATTTCCTTCCCACCTTCCCATTGGCTGACAGGAACATGGTCACATGATCAGCATTACAAATTTGTTTTGACAATTTTTGACCGTTTCTGTGAACTATATTTAACCTCAGAAACAGGGCTGGTTGTCCTTGATGTTTGTTTTGATGGAATGTACATGTATTGTTTTGCAAATTGTAAAAACTTATAATATTATTATAATTACATTATAGCAGACACAACTATTGTCTCCCTTATCAATTTAGGATTATCGTCTGGCTCTGGGTAAACACATTTTATTTGTTATTTTGGGATATTTATGGCCACATTTAACCCTAGGTTCAGCCTTTGTTGTTTTTAAAAGTGTGTTAGCACATCTGTGCTATACCCTCAATTGGACTGCCAAAATGTAGTCGGAATTAATAACTAAGAAAAGGTATGTACAGTGTGAACAGGATAACCAAGAGTTATGTTTACAATGACCCTGGGTTAAAAATGTCATGAAAAACTACACTGTATAAAATGGATAAACATATAACCATAATAAAAACTTTATGTAAAACTGTGTTGTGTTTGAGAGGGAAGTGAACGAAAATGTGTAAAATGCCATAAACGATAATCTTAAGGATATATCTGAAATATCCGAAGACATAAACTGGCAGTATAGAGAACATGAACCACAACACCGGATTGCTCTCTGTTGCTAATACTCTACCTTTTGCTTTGCCTTAAAATTAAATCTATACATTTTCCATGCTATTGTTTGCAGGAAAAGAGGCTATTTTATTGCACTGCTTGATGTTTTCACTATAGTTTTGTAGTATTCACAATGTATCTGGTTACTATGAAAACACTGCCACACTGCCACTCTCTGCTGTCAAATAAAACATAAATCAAAATATTGCCCTACATTCACTAGCACAAAGGCGCCGCAATCCTCCTAATATAGTGTCCAAGCAAAACATTTACCCAGAATTCAACAGGGCGTGACATCAGCTTTACATTCTCTATAAGCCCAGATCGCAAACTGACATTGTCTCTATGTTGATTTTATGTCAGTTTGCTATCTCGACAAGAGCCCATTCATTGCTTTGGCATCTTTGAAACCTTGTTCAATTTAACGTGTAATTATCACTAAATAACACATTATGAGGGGAACTGGAGATTTCCCCAAGGTCGCATGACGTCACAAAGACAATTAGTTCATTAGTGACAAATCGTTCGTTTCGTACAGAACAAAACAAACCAGTTTTTTTTAAATAGCCTAAATTAAAAAAATGTAGCCGTCCTAAATTAAATATAGCAGCCAATGTCATGTAATACTCTTCTCTCTCTCTCTCTCTCTCTCTCTGTCTGTCTGTCTCACTCTCTCTCTCAGGGGCTGGGTTTAGTGTGTACGTTTTTCACGTTGCTCGTCGGCTGTGGCGTTTCCCTGCAAGGCAAAAAAATAATTTCCGCTTCCTGCACCGATAAACAACTAACGCGAGTTAAGAAAACATTTGCGGAGACTTCATCAGTGACAGCGGATTTAACTGCACTGCACCGCAAGATTGTTCTATACGTGCCGGACGAAGCTCGACTCTCGGGGACGGATGATTTTCTCACAGTAGGGGGATCTGCGCTTCAAAAACTCGACGTTTTATTTGGTTTCTCTGTAACTGTTTTCAAGCATAAGGTACCTCCAGTATGTCGGAGCGGGGAGGGCTCCCGAGGACTGGAGGCGTACCGTCTCCGCAGCCCTCCAAACCCGTGGCGATCACTTCCAATCGCCCGGTGCATATGAACCTGTACGCCACATGGGAGGTGGACCGATCGTCCCCGAGCTGCGTGCCGAGGTAAAGCGCTTCTGCCCGGCCAGGAAACTGTACCGCCAGATAATGCATTGTATTCGCGTTTGGGGCTTTTGCTTAGCATTTACCACTACACATGAGTAACGCAAAGGTAGAGAAAATGTAACGGCGAATTAAACTAGATAAAGTCAATTGACAAAATTGGCGCAGATAGGTTTCAGCACGAACTGGTGCGATTCAAGGTGTGAAGAATGGTTTGTGGTTAGTCTGTACGGGGTAATAATCAAGAGCAACTTCTGCTTAACAAAAACCAGGAATAAATTGTTTAGACATGTATGCATTGTATCCCAACCTGGTATTTATCAGAATATTGATTTGGGATGTTGCTATTGTAATTGAGGATCAACTTTGGCTTGACAAAGCCTGGCCTGAATGTGTACTGATTTAAAATACTTTGACTGGTCTGACATTTTCTCACACATTCTCTAAGTTGACATGACGTCACATGAATCTAGAATGACTTAGCATGATGCTAACATGACGTAGCATTATGCTAACATTATTTAGCATAAAATACACAATGCCAGTATATTTTAGTATGATTTTACCATGGATTAACATGATGCTAGCATGATTTAGCATGATAGATATACTAAAATATGGCCTGTTTGAGACATTCATTTTAAAGAGTAATATAAAAAAGTAAACAATCGTTTGACACTTGCGGGTTGGGGGGGTGTAATGTTATTGTGTATGTTGACTCAGAATGAAGGCCCACTGACTTTGAAAACCTGGTCTCCCTGGACTGGCATTCCATTGTCTTCAATGCACTGTGTGCCAGTGTAAGCTGAGCCCATATGTGTGATCAGGTTAACATGTATGTGCCAATGTTTAAAACACACTGTACACTTTATCAGTGTTCCTATTTGTCTGTTGTTTTCATCTGAAGTTCATATCAGTTACCTGCATACAGAAAACAAGCATGTGCAATGGCTGCCCATGCAAGCTAATCAAAAGATTATTTGTTAGTAAATGTGTATTGATAGAGCAATTGGGATACAGTTTGTCACACAGTTACACAGTTTGTGCTTGTTTTCTGCGTGGAGTCCTGCTGCTAGTATTGAGAGAATACTCTAAAAATACACAAACATATTGATTGACTTGTTGATGGTTCTTGTTTGGCTGGCGCGGCCGTAGTTAAAATGTAATGCATCAGAAAAAGAGCGCACACCTCTATCCTTTTCATTACCATCATCTTGCTTGGGCCTGGTATTAAATATTAATGTGATCTTGTTTTATGTCTAATTCAGGGGAACAATAGCTGTGTAACTCACCCCGGCTATTTAGTTAGAGCTAAAGATGGCACAAGGGGCAGCGCTGGACATCTGTGTGTGCGTGTGTGTCTAATTCCTGTTGTAGGTTTGTGTTGGTGTTTGGTACAGTGTGTAAATGTGGGGTTTCTCTGGTCACCTGTGTATTTATAAGTTACACGATTTGTACCATTTTTGAGGAAAATGTCAGTGGGGCTGTCAGTGCTGCAGTGCTGGCTGCTCAGGGTATTGCCATGTGGTAATCACTAAGTGTCCTGAGTGATTGTTGGCTCTTTACTGTGTGGTTGCTGTGGTGTTTTCGGTTGCTAGGGCATTGTTAGGATGTTCTTGGGTGGTTGCTAAGTGGTTACAAAAGCTCTCCCCAATGCGTTGCAAAATTTTAATAACACAAATGGTGCATGGCATATCTGTTTAATACTAAGTATAGATACTCAAGTTCACAATTAGTGATGCTTGCTTTAGCAAGTACCTTTAGTAAGTCATTGCCTGTGTTTGTCACCACTGTAATCGGTACTGTACTGTAGTCAGTTTTGATGTGCTATGGTTGTCATTTGTCTGATGATCAAATCTCAGTGTAAAATGGAGCATCTTTTGGCATCTTATTCACTGATCTGGTGCCAGAGGCCAAGAAGAAAAGAGAGTGTGACACATCCTCCAACACAAACAACAACAATCACATTATACTGGGCAGTTATTTGGCCCATTATATTCACACCTACGGCCCTATACACATTGCGCTCTACATCTCAGACCTCAGAAGACATTTCGTACAGAAGTGTTTGTGTCGGTTTGAGGGATTATAGCATATTTGTGTCAGTGACTGACTTTTTTAAATAAGATATTCTGGCACAAATCATTTCATTGTGCCTCTTTTAATGTGGTGTTGTGGTCAAAGAAGCTGCTTGTTTCCTGTTCATCTGCATCTGTTTCCTTTTGCCTGGCTGACAGTGTCACATATTGTGTTTGTGCTGCCACTGATTTTAGTGTGTGTGGCTGGAATCATGCTGTGTTTGCCTGATTTGAAAGCTCTGCATTAATAAAAATAATTAAGAGAGTCTGAGAGATGGAGGGAAATTTTGCTTTCAAATTGCCCCTCTTATGTCATTTTGTAGTTTCCTAAACTTTTGTTTTGGAGTCTACAACAACAGGTTAACATGATTTTTCCAAAATGTGGAAAAATTGTAAAACAAATTAAATGCAGCATTTCATGCATGAACTGCTCTGTTTGCATGGTGTAAAAAACTTCTTTACCGTAGTAAAATCTCTGTAATGCATAACCTTGTGTGGTTTGTTATATATGCATTTAGCTCATGAAACAAGTGCTATCACTTGCTAGTCACAATGGTTTTGAGAAAGCATGTGTCTGCTGCTGTGATGTGTTTGGAGAGACTTGCTTATGCAGGATTCATTTTCATTTCCCTGAAATGGAATTTCACCCGTCGCATTCTGGCGGGTGCCAGGGCTGACATGCAGAGAACGGAAACAGAGTGTGAGATGCTTGACATGCTTTTCCATCCTTTAATCTTCTGAAAGTAATTATGTGGAGAGGGAAATTCTCATGGCTTTGTCTTCATGTTCCATTTTGGGAACGTCGCTACCTCAGGGTTCAGTTATTGAGGTTCATATATTACTGAGGTGACATCATGTGGAAGTATCCGATCTTGACAGAAGTGATTAAAATGGGCTTCCACAATTTGCCCCTCTCACCTTCTTTTTGTCTCTTGAGGATTATGTTTCCCTCAGAGTCAGCTGAATACTTCCACACTTCAGGCTCTTCAGTGGATCCTTACAGAACCATAATTGCCAGCAAAGAGTCTTATCAAAAACCATATTTCACTATTTAATGGCATTTTTGGAATTTTATTTTTTCTGATGTCTCACTGTAGACATTGCCTGTTGGGTTCCTTAAGCATTACTATTCACAATACAACATAACCATGAATACTGTATTGCATGTTTAAAATTGTTACAACAGTTTTAAATTCACACATTTTATTAATTCAAGTCAAGAAGTGCCAGGCTTACTCTAATGTAACGGGGCAAATTGTGCCCTGTGCCCATTAAACATTATTTAAGGGGAATATTTTGCAAATTGGAATGCAGGGAAAGTTGTTTTGATCAGCGTTTTACATGTGAAACAGTGTAGTACATGTAATACATCTTGACTGTAAGTTGTCTCGTCTTATTTTAAGACTTGATGCAGACACATCTGTTCTGTTTACAGTTTACAGTTGGTTGCGATAATCCTAATAGTTAAATACGGTTCCTGCAGTTACATTTGTGGTGCGTTACTTTGCAAATTATGTGTAAAAATCATAGTTATTAACAATGATGTCCCCTGAAACAAATACAGGTTATTGATGTTGTGTGAAGGTTTGCACATGGTGAAGATTCTCTCACGATGTTTTACAAATATTAGAAACAACACAATATTTGTGTTTTTCCTTAGTATCACTTGAATGTGAATATTAAGTAATAACAACTGTATTCATGGGTAATATATGTAAATTCTTCAAACACATTAAGGTAGAATTGGTCAGCAAAGAGTCATATGTCATCTCAAATCTACAATAGTACTCTGATGGGTTAATTAATTTCCTGTGATTGACTTAAAATAATAAGTGTGTGTAAAAAACAGAATTAACAGTGGCACACTGACCCACTAACACGATGAAACATTCAGAGCGTCAAGATCTGACATGATATATTATATTACTCATGTTCTCAGAGTCTGTTCTTTATCCTTCACACTCTTGCACTATTTTGTGTTTTAGTGAAAGATTACAAGGACAAAAACATTTGTTTTGCACACTTATAAAATGGAGTTATTTTGATTTTTTGACTTCTCGTAATAGGTCAGTGGTAAGTAGCACATCTAAAAGTGAGTGGGTGTCTCTACCAAACCTCGAGAGAATTTCATGAGGAAATTCAACACTTTGTCATGTCCCTGTGACCGCACATTAATGTGTGTGTGTGAGAGAATGACAGTTCAATCTAATTGACTGTTGTGATCCTTATATTTGTCTGGGGGCTGTGAGTCACATACAGGAAATGGCTGGAGATTATGACTCCACTGGCATCTTTCCACTCCAGTTATGATGTCATCACTCAGGTTTAGGATGAAGGAAGATTCAACTATGATGTTATTTAGATGCACAGTAGAATAACAAGGTAAAATGCTGTGTCAGAGGTGTGTGGGGATGTACATGTGTGTACATGTGTGTACATGTGTGTACATGTGTGTACAGTCTCTCTGCAGTGCAAGACATTGTTGTCCACACCCTCTTTTCTCAAACATGTTTCAGCTGGTGTTGAGCAACAGAGCTGCATTCTTTATTACCAGCCCATCTGAGCCGCGGGATATCCTCTCATTTTGGGATAAAGGAAAGCACAAGGCTTCCTTTCCTCTCCCTCTCTCTCTTTCTCTCTCTCACTCTCTCTCTCTCTCATTAATTGTGATCTTTCAAAGGAAAGGTAACATATAACATGGTTTTGATATACCAGTACAGACAAATTATGGGGTTACACTTTATTAACATACTTCATGTTGGATTAGGATTACAGTTTGCATATAAATGTGCGTAATACATTGTTATTGCAATAGTAAGTACAAGTAACATGTAACTGCCAATCCACTTGCTGAGTTGTGTAGGGATGTAGGGAATACCATTCCTGGTCAAAGCCTTCACTTGTTTCCAGTAAGATTACTATGGCAACAGCTGCTTATACGTACTATTTATTCATATCACACATGTTAGCTATGGTCTTAATTATTATGTAGTTATTGTTTTATCTTCTTTCATGTCATAATATAAATGTAATGTAGTAATGAATTTGCAAATAAACTGGAAAGAGCGATTTTAATTTTGACATCTGATATAATTGCTTTGGGAAATAGAAAGCTTTAAGACCTTACCAGGACTAGTATTTGTGGGTGGGTCTGTTAAAATGAATGAACCTGTTTTCAATAAAATCACAAAATAGGAAAGCTGAAGCTAAGAGTGTCTTTGATTATTTACAGGTCACTTCAAGTGTTTCTATGGGACGTTCCGTTGTGTGTGGGAGTTCCCTGACTTATGTGTGTGTACCATCGCTTATCTGTTCTAAACACCCCCATTAGAAACGTCACAGATTCAGTTATCAGGATTCCTTTAGCCGCAGTGATGTCATAGTTTAAAAAAACATTTTCACTGTTGCTCATTCGTTGACCCCATTATCAATAGAAAAAAACAATAAACCTTTTTGATTTTTGCTTTATTATAACAGTGATCAGGTACCCCCTCCCAGATTCAGTTACTGTAGTGCAAACAAATTCATTTTCATGGCTGTATTACTCATTCATACAGTCCAGGATTTTTTGGCTATTAAAAAGCTACATTCAGTTCAACAGATATTATAATGCTGAACACTGACGTTAAATATTACAAATTACAACAAAATATTGTAAAAAAAATGTAATTGATCCTAAAAGCTTTATAATGTTTTTTTAATACAAATAATTAGGGATGAAATATGACTTGGACATTTCTTGACAGTTTATGTGATAACATCACTCTCTTAATTTAAGCTAAGTGCTTAGAATTTTTGAGGCCATTACAGGAACAGCTATTAAGGTCTTGGCTAACACAATTTCAAGTGTGTGTGTCTGTTCAAGTAAGCAGAACTTGTAAGCAGAACGTGTGTGTATGTATGTGTGTGTGTTTGATATGATGGTAGCCCCAGGGCTGTTGGTGTGTTTGGGGATTTGAGTTGTGAGTGGATCATCACTGAGGACAGAAATAAACAGACCTGTCCTTCCTGCGAGGGCTGTTCAAAATGCGAATGAGGGTTATTACGGAGAGAAACGGAGGAGTGAGCTTTGTCAGAGTGGATTTTGCACTTGGTTAAGGCCATGGGGCTGTTGTACAACGTCCATTAAGCACCGATTGAGCCAAATGTCAGTTGCGCTTGTGAGTGTTCGTGTTTGCCCACTACTTTCCAGTGTACTTTTAGCCCATTATACAGTATGTGTGCGTGTGTGCGCATGTTTGTGTAAACTGTACTCATTCCTCTGGCTCTTTATGTTAGCTTGTTTATGCACGCATGGCTGCATATTGTTTGCATGTCACTGCACAAATGATATTTATTGCGTTGAGCTGTGCGGATGCATTAGGCTAGATTCAGCTCACATCGTTAATCTCTAAGGTCAACGAGAATGAAAAGTGAATGACAAGAACATAAGAGAGATATACAAAATTATGTGTAAAAATAGTGTGGAGGTGCAATAGTACAGTGATAAGAATATTATGGTAGTTTGATGTATATCATAAAACTGAATGATGTGATAAATAGTAATTAAATTAATACCATAATATTGCAGCGATACCACGTACAAGAAAACATTTGTTACCGTATCCAATAACCAAGACACTAGTAAACTAGTTTTCTTGTGGTCCCATCGTTGCAGTTTCATCACTAAGTTTAAGGTGTGTAGTAACCTGTCATTTACACATGAGTTTAACGATGCCAAGTTTTGCAAAAAAACAGGAACAGGTGTCCAGAACAGGAGACTGCCCAGAATATCTTCTCTTTTGGCTCACCTGTGGTAAACTAAACGAGAGCCCAGCTTAGATTTACCACCTATAAAAATCTTATCAGCTAGCAATAGTTTAAACTGTGGAGTTTATTTTATGTGTTTTAGTACAAATCCAGTTTGCTGTTTATTGGCTATATTGTAGCATTGGATATTATATTGACCTTGTTCTTTTTTTCAAGGTTTTGAGGGCCTTCAGATCCCTTAACATGCTTAAAAACTCCTGAAATTTGGCACACATTGTTGTTGGCGATTAGGGCCGGGCACAGGCACAAAAACATGGTGCATATATTATGCATACATGCATGCACCTGTACAAAACTTGGTACATGTATCGGTCATGTCAACCCAAACAACTTTCGCTCCACCCAACAGGAAGTCGGCCATTTTGGATTTTTTGGAAAGCACATGCTGTAAACTTTTAAATGCTCCTAGAGATTTCATGTGATTATCACCAAACTTTGTGAGCATCATGCCAAGACATTGAAGATAAAAATTTGTGAAGGGATTTATATCCTGAACAGTGCTGCCAGGCGAGGCAGTAAAATTATGGTGAAAAATTAGAAACAGGAAGTCTCTAATATCTACAGCATGTATTAAGCAATTTACATCAGAATTGGGAAATAGGTTTGGTGCTGTGGGCTGTTCAGTGTTATAGTGCCACGAACTGTCAACAGGAAGTGTGTCACTTACGAAAGACTTACAACAGACTTTAAAACAGTCCTCAGTTGTTTTCTGAATTAAATGCACGTGACAAATATGCATCATTTTCTGAGAAGCAGGATATAGGTTTGTTTACATATCCTTGTAAAATCTGCCACATACTGAAAATATATGAATAGAATTGAGTTTGTGAAGGAATAGTCTGCACTGTAGATCGCAGGATGTTTTTAATTAAAAAAAGCCTTTTTTGAGTCTGTATTTACAACAACTTAGAATTTATGTTAATTTAGGATTTGATGTTAATGTGTAAACATGGCTGTGTGAGTGTCTGTTTTAAGTGTTTATTGATCTGTATCTGTATGGAGCTCTTTTGAGAAAAGCCTCTATTTCAGGAGCCATCGCAAGAGTAATCGTAAATAATTTAACTTCTCTTACCCTCCAAAACAAGACAAAACTGGCACACACACAGATTTCTGTGCTGTTGCGGTCTTTCACCGTGCAATAACCAGCTGCAACACAAGTTTCCCAAGTCAGTGGATTTCTGCCCTCATTGAAAGCAAAATTCTGTCTGATACATGAAAAATGAAAGCAGAACATATTTGATGATCAGTGTATAGTGATGTGGAGCAGTTTGTGGAGCAGTGGGATTTCAGGATGGGCAGGTCTAAGCTGCAAACTGTAGTAGTACTAAACCAAGCAATAGACAAAATGTCGCTTAGAGTTGCAGCTGTTGTCAAAAAATGAATCTGTAAAATGTTATGGTTAACGCATCATTCACATTGGCCATGTTCATAATTCAAAGTGGATCTTTGAGTTCATGAGTCAGATCTTTTCAATGCATATGATTTCATGAAACCCCTTCACAAAACCTGGACAGATCTTTCACAAACTAGATTAAAACTAGTTACTCAAAGTAGTGTCACCAAATGTCACTATTATTTATATTGCTTCAAATCACCAACTCAGTTTAAATCTCTTCAGTGTGGACAGGTTCAATTGTGTTTGTGTTAATGTTGTTCTGTGTTCACAGACTCTTTAACTTGACACTGAAGAAGCTGGTGATGCTGAAGGAGCTGGATAAAGATTTGACCTCTGTGGTCATCGCTGTCAAACTCCAGGTCCTAACACCTTCCTCTTTCTCACATTCCTTATTCCTCAATGTGAAATCAAAATCCACTGTTTTTAAATATGTGTGACTGGTCTTATTATGCACAAGACACCTGAACACTGTTCTAACATCAAGCCTCCCCTTCACTGTGGAAACGTGTGCTCATCCATGTTGCCTTGAATCCCCATGAATCTTTCACTGTGCACATTATTATCTGATACCATTTTGTTTTAGCTTTCTACCTCAAGTCTTGTGTGTTTTGGTGTCATCTATCTGTTCGTGACTGTCTTTTCTCTCATTCTTTGTTCTCATCCTTCTCTCTCACTCTCAGGGCTCAAAGCGAATCCTTCGTTCCAATGAGATCTTATTGCCATCGACCGGTCAGACAGAAACAGACCTCCAGCTCACCTTCTCATTACAGGTGTGTG
>JAZGTJ010016431.1:0-12685 GCA_036877575.1 Botia almorhae
TTACTTCATCATTATCTCGCTGTTGTTTCGTGACCTGTTCAAGTTCAGCCTGTGTTGAGCTCAACGTCATTGCCACATCCAGCCACCTCTCGTTCCAGTGAGCTGCCACTTTCCTTAACTCCTCCTTCTCCTGTTCAAACCCCGCCCTTGCACACTGTAGCTCCTCCTCCTTATGGGTATACTCCGCCTCCAAGGTTTGCACTCTGTTCTCCAGGTCTTGACATTTCATCACTAGATTCGGATTGTCCTGCTTCAGACTTTCCTGCAGTTCCCTTAATACACAAAGTGCCAGTCAAGCCCAGATCAAAAACATCATTAGCATCCAAAGATTAAATATCCACCTGTGTTGGCATCTCTCCTTCAGCTTTCCCATGTCTGGAATTGTCTGGAATTGTCCCTTGTCTGGAATTCCGCCATTAACATTTTTCCTCAGTTCTTCCTTTTCTCCAATCAGCTGCAAGCGCTCAGTCTCCAGTGCCGCAATCTGATTGGTTCGGATCAGTTTATCTGCTTCCAGTTCATGTAGCTGGTTTAAGGTCGCCTGTAGCCTCTCTGTAGCCTTTGTTAGATCAGACGAAAGCTTTTCGTTCGACTAAAAGCGTAAAGCGTTCAGAAAGAAGATGTTTTGACAGAATGTTAAACAAAATCACTTTCTTAAATTGTAGCCCAAATTTGATTTGATTTTAGGCAAAATGAAAAATAATTTTTTGAAGTAAGACTAAAAGTTCAAGATATTTAATAAATCAATGTGGCTGTTTTGGAAAAAGTGACCACCCAGCAAACAATTTTAGCTAATGTTTTTTTTCCTTTTTTAAAATATTCCATAAAAAACTTGAACATTATGTTTTTGATATATGATATATAACAGTAAAAAAGTTCTACTACTGATACTACAAGAATGTTTTAATAACTCTGTGAGAACTTTAGGAGAACGTTTAAAGACTGTTAGCCAACCTTCTAAGAACGTTCCCTGTCAGCTGGGCACTTACCTCTTTAACAGAGAGCAGCTCCTCCTTCAGGAATATGGCGTCTTTCTTCTGTCTGTTGGTTTGACATTTAGCCTGAGACAGCTCAGTGTGGAGCTCACACACCTGCTCATTAAAACTCTGCTTTCCTCTGTGCTCCCTCTGCAACTGCAGCTCCAAAGCCTGGACCTTCTGAAGCAGATCAGCCTTCTCCTGTAGAGTCCACAGAAGAGTCACACGCTATATTAATTACATGTATCTGAATCACTGACGGACAATGAGGTGAGCTGGACAACAACAAGCCTATTTTGAGCTCTTTCTATTAAGTTTTCACAAACCAAGTACAGATCAGTTGTTTGGGCATTCAAACATGGTCCATACCAGACCTGAACAAGATGGTCCTTGTCCAGTAAAGCTCCAGATAGTTTTGACTTTAGATCATTCTGATTGTCCTCCAGCCTCCATGTTTTAGTAGACAGCAGTTCTTTCTCCTGAGCAAGAAAACCAAAATATTTATGCTTGCACAGTTGAGTATCACAATATAAAGTTCCTGTATTTTAATTGGTAGAGCATTGTGTTAACACAGCAAAGGTTGTGGGTTCGATACCCAGGGAACATTCGTACTGATCACAGGTATAACTTGAATACGCTGTAAGTCTCTTTGGATAAAAGGGGTAGAGGGGTATGCTAGCAACACTAAGGTCATAAGTTCGAGTCCCAGGAAACACACAAACTGAATGCACATTTTGTATAAACACATCTTCCAAATGCTTCAATCTAAATATCTAAACATCTTACCAGCTTCGTTTGTCCCACACGACTTCGGGTCTCGTTCAGCTGGTCTTCTAGCTCTGCCTGGGCCTGTACAGAGCTGCTCAGCCGTTGGTTAAGCTCCTCTGCTTGGTTCATCGCCTCTTGTTTGCTCTGATTTAAATGTAAATTTTTATAATCTAATCAATATCTAACAGTGTCATATTTGATTGGCAAGCCGCAGCAAGGGCAAAATTTACAAGTAACTAAAAGTAACAAAAAGTAACTACATTTACAGTAAGTAACAAGTAAATAATGACAGAAAAGTTATTTATTTAAACTCTTCTTTTAAATAATCTAGGGTTTGTTTTTTCCCAGCTAACAGTTTAACGTTATAAGAATGTTTTCATAACGTTTCTATTAAGTAACAAAAACACTAAAAGTGTTATTTTGAAAGTTTTAGGAATGATCAAAACATCCAGATTTTTAGATGTTGTATTAACAATGTTGCTCGGTTAAAACTTTATTAGAACATTTTTAAAATTCTATAGCGTTTTTAAAACGTTCCACTAACTACTTCAAAATAACATTTATTGATATTTAACATTAGAAAAAACATTCGACTAAGTTACTGCAAGACTGCTTGTTATAACGTTGAAAGAACTTTTAGAGAACATTAGCCAATGTTAGCTGGGTTCACACATTTGAATCACGGCTCCACCTTTTCAGAAGCCTGGAGCTGTCTTAGTGCATCGTCCTTCTCATACTGCAGAGCATCTGCTCTCTCCTCAGACCTTCTGAGAGCTTCCCTCAGCTTCTTCATCTCTTTCTCACTCTGCTTCTGTCCCTGATATAAGCAGCATCACATACAACCATGTGTTTGATGTTTTTTTAAAGGTACCTGATATTTGAGAGTTTTGTTGTTGTTGTTGTTGTTGTACACTGTGAAATGTACCTCTCTGAGGACATCATCTTTTGTAACAGGTACAGTGTTGCTGAGTGAGTTTGGGTTTGGTGATATGGGCGGAGTCCTTCTTTCCAGGTTGGACCTCATCTTTAAAATGTCCAGTTCTAGCTGCAGAACCCTTCATTTTGAATGGGGAGAATCAACAGAAGGACATTAAAGGAAATATACATCAAACCCTGAGGGTATACTATAGTATACTTGTTACATAATGTATAGAATTACAGTGATAATTCACCCAAAAATTATTCACCATTGTTTACTCATCCTCACATCATTCCAAACCCGTATGGCCCTTTTTCGTCTGTGGATTATAAGATATCCAAAAGACTAAACATGTCTCTGTGGTTTTGTATCCACACAATGGATGCCATTGTTGTTTGGTTACCAACATATGAAAATATCTTCTTTTGTGTTCTGGGTTTGGAATGACACGAGGGTGAGTAAATGATGGAAGTACATTTTTGGGTAAGCCCAGCACTGGGTTTCTAAATGCAAAACTGACTTATCCTGTAACTCTGCTCGACGGCGGCTTTCCTCAAAGCGGCTCTGGTCTGCCGCCTCCTTGTCTTGTTCAAGAACACTCACTGCTTCACACAGCTGCTGCGGGAGGACAACAATAGATATGAGGAGGAGAGCAGCACCCTCGGTAATGATGCAGAGCCAAATT
The DNA here is from genome assembly GCA_036877575.1 of Botia almorhae. NCBI lineage: Eukaryota > Metazoa > Chordata > Actinopteri > Cypriniformes > Botiidae > Botia > Botia almorhae. The sequence continues at coordinate 3,350 of JAZGTJ010016431.1, forward strand.
TATAAGCAAGCCGAAAAATCTGTTTCCCATCAATACAGGGAACATTGGCTAATGTTCTCTCAAAGTTAGAAAAAACATTCTTGCAATTTTAGTTTAATTTTAACAAAGTTAGTTGAAGGTTTTTTTAACATTATATATCTAATATATTAGTTGTTAGTGGAATGTTTTAAAAATGTAACCATATTAAAAAAAGCTTGAATAATGTTCTTATAACCAAGCAATAACGTTCATGCATTTTTAACATTGCTAGAACGTTCAAAATAACATTTTTAATGTCTTTGTTATTTAATGGAAAAGTTAGGTAAACATTCTTGCCTAACTTTTCCATTAAATAACAAAGACAAAGACTAAAATTGTTAGCTGGGTTTGTGTTAGACTGCTAATCCCCCACCAAACTTAGCCAGGCTACAATGGTTACCTTGTTCTTTAGCTCTAGGAAGTGTGAGATGGTGTGGCTTTGTTGAACTTGTGTTCCTCTGGTTTTCAGAAGGTCTGTCTCAGTGTTTGGGTCACATCTGAGTTTCTGGATGAGCTCCGCTCTTCTCATGCTGCTTTCCTTCAGGGCAGCTCTCAGCCCAAACTCCTCTGTAGAGAAGTGTGGCCGTGGAGCCCCTTCTGAAGCCAGACGAGATGCAGATGACCATCTCTTCATGCCTAAAGAGTCACTGTGTTTCTGTCTATATGGAGTGCTGAGAGAACTGATTCAGAAAGAATGTGAATATTTAACAATGAATCAAACGCAAATGAATCGCGAATGAATCAAACAATGCAGATAGAAGTAAGGCAACCCAGCTAACAGTTTTAGGATGTAAAAAAGTTTCTGTAATGTTTCCATGAGGGAACAAAAATTTTAAAAATGTTATATTGAAAGTTCTAGGAATGTTCAAAACACCTTTTTATATGTTGTATTAACGTGAACTCTGTAACATAATATTTTGATATATAGATATATACCATGTTCTACTAACGTCATGACAAAAACGTTTTTGATAAATTTGAAAGAACCTTAGCCAATGTTCTGAGAATGTTCCCTGCTAGCTGGGACGATTGTTGGTGGAGAACATTCAGTAAAACTACAGTGTGCTTAAACTCTCACCTGGTGCTGATTTTTGAGCCAGGATTTGTTCTAGATAAGCCCATACAACTCCATGCCGAAGACTTCTGAAACAAAGACGTCATATTTATAATGTTAAAAGATGCGAAAATGACAAATAGTTATAGATACAACATTCAAATGAAGAACAGAACCCTGATGGACTCAAATGAAGTTTTAAAACTCGGCTCTACACATACCTGATCTTTAAGGAGAGACTTATTGTCCCAAAAGTCAAGATCTGAGAAATCAAGCGGACTTAAAGATCTAAGAGCGTTCCGGAAGGATCTAAGGCCCGGGTCAGCGTCCCATCCCCGGTCACTCCTGTGTTCCAGGGGTGTAAGGTGGCTGCTCTCTTCTCTCCACATGTCCATATCCACAAGAGATCTGAAACAAGACCGGAGTTACTTTGCTTTGACTACTGCAGATGGAAGCTACTGTGTTGACCTGCCCTGTCTTACCCTTACACAACACAATTTCACACTATCCAGAGAGTTCCAGTCCAGCCTGCCAGAGTAACATAACAACACCCAAACAGTCCCTTATGTTTGTTTATTATTGTTGTTACTGGTATACATGTTTGGTGTTTGTAAATGAGGTAGTAAGACAGAAAAGCAAGCACGCTTAGATTTGTACGATTGACTTGTTCTTAATTTAAGTGTCAGGAAACAGTGGTTCTCAACAACGTTTTGAGAACATTAGGTAACATTGTCTAAAAGTTATTTCGAAAATTGTTCTTGCAGTAACAGAACGTAGAACGTTTTTATTGTTATATATATTATATATATATCAAAAAGACTATACTTAGGTTGTTAGTGAAACATTTTAAAAACATTACAGAAATGTTGAAGGTTTCAAAAATGTTTTTATAACCAAACAATAATCTTTGGAACCTTGCTAGAACTTTCAAAATAAATTTTTTTATGTTTTTTTTCCTAATGAAAACATTTGTCCATACAAGTCATACAATACAAATGATCATACAAATAATCTAAAAAATGTATATTGTAAGTTTTGTTTATAGAAGCACCTCATCCACACAGAAATGTGTCAGCAGACACATTTTGAAGTACAAATCACCAAGACAACATAACATACCTTTTGTAGCCTTAGTTATTATGTTTATGACCCTCTTGTTGCCTCTCTGCTTCAGAGCTTTACGCACACAATACTCTGAAATAATCTTCCTTATTAAGCAGGCAGAGTTGTTGAAGGCAAAACCCTTGTAGCAGGTATCTATGGTGATGGTCATATACAGGATACAGAGAGTGTGTGTCCAGCCCACCTCTTGAGTGAACAATCATATTGTGAGCTCATAGGACTATTTATAGAAGACATGATAACCATGTTAGAGATTTAACACTGACACGCAATAATGTGGCCACTGGTTCATTTCTGAATGATGCAAGCTGGTGTTAGGCAGAAGACTAGATAACCTTGGCCCAAACTGTTCCATAGAAAACATGAATCACTTCAGAGGCGTTTTGGAGATTGAGTAAGTTATATTATTAGATGTACAATGTTAAATTTCATATTTAATATAATCTATTTAAATGTATTTCTTTAAAATCGTATTTATTGATTTAAAATAGATTTATTTCAAATGTTACATTTATCGCACATAACGTATTTGTAACGTAACTTCTCTAGGCATAAAATATGTTTTAATTTAACTTATAGGGAAAAACATAAATGAAAAAATACATAAATGAATTATACAAAACCAAAGACATGAAACAATACATACATATAATTCTAACAGAGATTAATAGATGATGGTAAAGTTTATTGAAAAACGAAACATTAATGACATTTTGTAAAAATGTAAAGAACATATATCCCCTCAGCTAACAAAATTTAAAAGTTTTTTAAAAGCGAGTGCTGATTGGTGCAGGCAGTCGTGTGTCTTGCTCTTATGTGACGTCACACGGGCTCTTGACTGGTCTGCGCATGCTCGGAAGACATGTGGCGAAACGAGTAAATATGATCGAAAGTAGCATGTTAGAAGTAACAGATGTAAAGAGGTGCTTTCGACATGTACAGAACAATATCCACGTGTTTACATGTCAGGCGCATTTCTGAGGCCTTCCAAAGAACAACGCTTTGTTTGATGCGCCTGTACGCGTGCAGCACCAGATCTGAGGACGATTTGAAGAGATTCATTGTAGACAACACAGAAATAGTCAACACACGAAGTTTAACCCCAGAGATTTCTTTAAGATTGATTACACCCAACTGCCGGTTCTGGACGGAGAAACCTGAATTGTGGCCTTTCTCTGACCCTTTTTGGGCAATATATTGGCCCGGGGGACAGGCACTGGCTAGGTAATAGTTTCTAGGAATAATGACAGCTGTGGAAGATCTTCCTGCCAACACGCACAGTAAGATATATCTACCGACATCGTTTATGATGCAGCTCTGAATTATTTGTTCAGGTACCTATTAAATAACCCAGAGGTATCTAGAGGCAGGATCTCGGTTGTGGCTGTGGAGCCTCGGCAATCGCTGCCAAACTCACCGGAGGTTCCCACGTCCTGGCCAATGACATTGATTCAAGTGAGAGATCACGCCACGCACGTACATTTCCCAAAAAACTTCCATAACAAACATCAATTTCCCATTTGACTTATTATAACTAAACTTCATATCTTGCATTCTCAGAACATGTAATGTTTTGTGTTGTTTCAGTTGCTACTGTTGCCACAAAAATGAACTGTGAACTGAACCGCTTGGACCCCTTACCTTGTGTGACAGAGAATCTGATTGGTTCAGAGCCTGATAAATGGGACCTCATCCTTTTAGGAGACATGTTCTATGATGAAGATCTGGCTGACAGCCTCCATAAGTGGCTTCGGACGTGCATTGTCACTCACGGAACACAAGTTCTCATTGGTGACCCGGGACGAGCTCAGTTTGAGGGCCATGATATCAGAAAACGGTTACTTAAGCAGGCTCACTTTGAGTTACCCGAGTCAGTAAAAGAGGAGAATTATGGGCTAACAAGTAGCACGGTGTGGCGCTATAACCCAGACATCTAATAATTTACGATGCTCGTGTGATGTAACATCCGAACAAAATATACATTTGTTATCTCATTTATTATCTAAATGATTGTGACATTTGAATTAAATTACATTCAGTGGAGCACACATTCTGGAGAGGAGTTCTGTATTTCCCTACCACAAAATGTTTATTTTATGTTTATTAGAGCAAAAACATTTATTCTTACATAATAAATATATTAGTATTGTAGCATATAGCAAGTTGTAAACATTTATAATGCAAACAGTCCACACAAAACGATCATTTTTATCTTGAATCGCGTGTCGTTTCAAACACTGATGATTGTATGATGTGCTGTGTGGTTTGATCTGTTCACACATCAGTATACGGTCCAAGACACCTGCTGAATCTTATCAGGGCCAATAAGGTTTTGGAGGGCCTCTCTCGACCTATCTGAAAGAGAACAATCATACAGCAGGTATAAATACACAGCAATTCCACACATACAAAGTTAACAAGCTGTTATTATTTTGACTAACCAAATAAACACTGGCTATGTGGCCATTTGTACCTCTACAGTATTTGTAAAATATCAATAGGTCTGTATCTTTATGCCTTTGTTCTGCCCTTTGGAATGACCAAAAACGTAGTGTCGCATTGTCTGATGTCTGGGATCATGTGACTAACCTGTAACGAGTGGACATCCATGGAAATTGAAGATTCTGATGTTGGCACAGTTTGTAAGAACGGCAGTCACTGCCAGATCAGTTAAATTGCGGCATCGTACCATCTGCAGCTCCTGCAGAAGAAAAAAGTGGTCAAATGTGTCATTTAGTGACACAGAATGTAACATTTGTTTGAGGGGCCTGATTGGGCATGAATGTTAACAACAACGTTGGCTCAACCAATGGTGTGAATTTTGGGCGGGGCCATCTTTCCAACCAATGGCTGATGTTTGGAAACAACCGATTTAAAACAACTAATTTCGCAATTCTGTTGGGTGCTACTGGCGGTGAGAACAATGACACATATTTAAGAAAGGGTCTTTCTAGAAAACTTTATTTCTATTTACTTATTAGTATAAACTATTTAGAATACCAAGTTGCATATATACACACAAAGAGCGATTGCAATACCTTCAGGCTCTGTGAGCAAACCCCTGTTGCAAGTCCAATGACCCCCTCGTCTGTTACCTTTGTAGTTTAAAGTAAAGAATTGGTACACATATTGAACATCAATTTGTGCAAGCAGCATATCGAAATATGACATGCTTTCAAAGTCTAAAAGCATAAAATTGACCTTAGTGCCAGAGAAATAAATGCTGTGCAGGAGTCTGCAGTTTGCCCCCAGCTCCAGCAGGGCTTTATCACCGATAGCTGTGCAGCCACGCAGAGAAATCACTTCTAAATGACTGCAGTGTCGAGCCACAGCTTGAATCCCTGAATCTGTCACAAGCACACAGCCTGTGAGATCCACCACCTGAAGACAAGGGCACTGGGATGCCAATACTGCTACACCTGGGGACAAAGAAATTATGATTCACTTTACATTTTCAATGTAAAAAAATCATCAGCCGTTTTCTATGATACTGAATATCTGTTTAGCTCTGATTATCTATTTCTGATTACAGGGTTGTCACACCTTGAATTCTCATGACTTAAATAAGATTTAAAAAATATTCTATAGAAATCACCCTCAAAAAAGCGAAAAAATGTCAAATGTCAACTAGAAAGTCTATTATCGTATTTCCCAAGACTTTCCAGGCCCGAAAATCACAATTTAATTAAAAAAACAACATGATATTTTAGAGATTTCTATGACAACCCACTTACTATCGATTCATCGGCCAGTTAATAAACTAATGGCACATAATTAAACATAAATTATTTGTAAAAGCAATACCCTCAGATGTGACGTCTGCACAGCCGCGTAGCAGTATGGTCCTCAACTGCCGACAATGAACTTGTTTAAGCGCAGAGTCCGACACCTGACAATTCTGCAAGTCCAGTGTGTGTGTTCCAGCGTGCACCAGCTAAAACACAAAGATAAGTCCCCTAAAGACCCGAAACAACGTGCATATCACAGCATGACAAACGCGTGTATCACAGGTCCCATTACCTGACTTATGTTGGAATCGCTGACTGTTCCATAAGAGGTCATTATCCGTAATAATTTGTCTTTAACGCCACCAGGCAAGATCTGAATCTCGTCGTACTTCTCAGCGCGCTGCGCGACACATACGGCACATCTGTACACATGTGACAAAGCGATGCAAATGCATTACTCACAGATCTCTGAAGCGCTTCGATGATCGCGGACAACCTTTGCAACCTTTAATTTTTGTACACGACAGGTTTATGTTTTTCACAGTAATCCGGTAGCTGTATTTTGTAGGTTACTCACAAATTCACTAGAGTATCTACAGTGGCCATTATTTTGTCGCTTTTGGGGCTGTTTTGAATCTGACGCGAGGACAGAGCTAATCGATGGAATGTGGATCGTTCATTTTGTTTTATAACTCGATCTCTGTATGAACGTGCCGCAATTCTCATGCATCTTCACATTGTGTTGTTTTGGTTTTCAGCTTGGGCGTATTACGTTTATAGTATTACGTCATTTACGCGCGACAAACATCGGAAGGCGAGGGTGCGTTTGAACTGGAAGTATCCATAGTAACGCCTGGATTTTAAACCTCTACTATCATTACATGTTTACTATCAGTGTTAACTGTAACGTTACTAATAAATGTAAGATAACAATGCTATTGTACATTTAAGACAGAATCCTGGATAAGTATTGTACCGTGTCAGTTATGTAATATCCTCAATAATATCCTCAACGCTTATATCTTACACCACAGCCAAATATTGATAAAAATATATTGAAATGCATGTATTAAAAATGTATGGACAGAAAATTGTTTAAATATTAGGGGTTAAATATTAGGGGTTAGGGGTTTTTGACAAAACTTTGGTATCGTTATTTGTTAAACTTTCCCATATGCATCTGCTAAATACTTACTATCAGAACAGCTTATCAGAACCTAAAGTAATTTACTACAACATATAATTAAACAGTCTTTTAACTATGATTATTTTTCATTGTTGAATTTATTATGCTTTCCTCCCATGTCACTTTTCCAATTCGCTGTATCCCTAGAAATAGCTATTAGGAAGCAAAAGCAAACAACTAAATTATAGACCAAAAGGATTATTTTAATAATAATGTCTTGTAAAAACATACAAAAATATATGACAAATATCTCAAATAAAAAGTGTCAAATAAAAAAACAAAAATAGAAAAAAGCACCAGAATATCAAATATGTCAAGCATGATTACACAATAACCGGAGAGTTTAGCTACCAGCAGCTATTTATCAGAATCACCAATGTACAAAAAATGTATTTAAAATGACACAGAAATACACAGTAAAAATGTATACATTGTGCAGTGCGTTGCATACGTTGAGGTTAAACCCATTTCAAAGAAAGTAAACATCTGAATTTTACATTTTAGCAATGGTAAAATTATAATAATTCAAGCCCTATAAGTTCTTCACTGGAATTCAAGTTCTGCCTGAGGCCATTTTCCTCTTTGTTTTCTGATATCTCTTCCTGAATTCTTGGAAGGTGCTACATGGGCCTGAGACGTCTGCAGACTGAATGTGCTTGGTCTTCAACGGACTGAAACACCAACCACCTGAAGATAAGGAGGTCAAAGCCATTTAGATTTTAGTAAAAGCACATATAGGATTGTGTTCTGACAATCCACAGCGATTAGGTTTTGGAACAAGGGTAAGATGACAGTTTTGGGTAAACTATCTTTTAAGTGTGCATTATTAAACTTTATATGTTGAATCTAACCAGTACATTAAACAATCTGAATTATGACCCCTGTACCTCGTGTTACAGCATGGCTGGTTTCCATCCTTTTACCTTTGTCTTCTGGGTATGACATCTCTTTAAAAAAATACATACATATATTAGGTATGTATATATTAGGACTATAGACACAAAGCACAAAGTACAAGTACCTTTTAGTCCACTCGATGGGTCTGCTTGAATGTGGTGGAGTTGTGGTTCAGTTCCAAAGTTGAATGACAAAGGCAACACTCTGAATTCCAATCCTACACCCTCTTGTAACGGCATCAAAGCAGGGCTCCCCAAATCATATTTACTTCTCATTACAGTCTCAGATAACTTGAAAGATTTGGATGGCTTCGTCTTCCTTCTGAGAATGAATTTATTCATCGAAATCTGTTGCATTCCAAAACGTATTTTTTGCATTTTGCATTTTTTTACGGGTAACGTGGGTGAAAGTGCATTTTCTTTGGTAACTTCAGAAACTTTTGTTGCGGTTACGTCATGTAACGGAGGACCTCTACTCCCATCACTGGTTTTAAGAGATGGTTTTTTCCATCTTCTATCCGAAGCGTCTTCATTTTCCATTGATCCATCCCATTTCCGCTTCCTGGAATTTCTTCTCCATTCGGCGTTCTCACGACAGCTTATTGTTATTTCAAGACTTTCTGGGGGTTCCTCACATCCGTTCTTATATCTCTTATTTCGTTGTTCTCCATCTGATGTATTAGAAGACGACCCATACAGTAAAAGACATAGCGTTTTGGTCCTCTTACCATCAGAAGATGGGGTGTCTTTCTTGTACTGATCCAGGCTCACAATTTTGGCACATTTTGAAGGCAATTCATCGTTTCTGTGCTCTAATGCCGCTCTTTCTGCCTTAAACACCTCATTGGAAACTGAGCAGTCCTTCACAATATCGAGTTTTTCCACAGCGTCACTGTTTGCAGTGTCAGTATGTGACATGGATGAGGCGTTTGTCTCTGTGCATTCAGAAGCATCTTCATTCATTCTCTCAGTCGGTTTGGATTCTGTGCATTCAGAATCAGTAGAGAACTTGACACGTTTCTTTTCATTCGTCTGCCCCTCTGAACTAAAGTCATGGGCTTTGACGTCTCTGTTCTTCAGCTCTGCTTTTACCTGGCACATGCACGATGAGGCTTCTGCATATTTTAACGTGTGAACCCATTTAGCAAGACAACAGTAAGACTCCAACTTCACATCAACGGCACCAGGATTTTTCCTTTCTTTGGGCTTTATGTCGTCACCAGCAAACCACTGTTGAGCGATTTCACGTGGGACAACTTTAATCCTAACAGAGGCTATGTCATCAAACTCCTCTGTATCGATTGGCAAAGGAATTGTTGTACTAGGTTTTGG
>JAZGTJ010016432.1:0-12684 GCA_036877575.1 Botia almorhae
GGCCCTTCCTCACATTTCTCCTCCCTGCAAAATAATGAAACTTGCCCCCATCTCGCACCCTGATGATAAACGTGCGGTGTTCTTAACATTTCCTGTCCTTAGTACAGATAAAATTTATGGCATTTTGACAATCAGTCATGAAAATGAAATCTCACATTTGTTCTGCTCTCTCTCTCTCTCTCTCTCTCTCTCTCTCTCTCTCTCTCTCACCCCTCATTCTCTTTCCCTTTTGTATTATCAATCTGGTAAAAAAATGCTGGATTGGTTGTGACAAACAAGTCTTTGCAGTCATTAGGTTCATTGCACAGGAATCAATAACTAACATTACTCTTGTCTGCACAGGATTATGAATCATAGCAGAGATGTGATAAATTAACTGCAGGTGTGTAAACCGGAAGCTGTGAATTTATGTTTCTGCAATCTCTCTTTCAGGACATCAGTGATGATCTGAAGTCTAAATCCACCAGCATGTACACCCCTTTACCACAAGGATCCAAAGATGACAGAAACCACAAAAGTGAGCGTAATTTAGATTAAAAGGCATACTGTGAAAATGCAGTGTGCATGCAGCCTAAACAAGGGAAAGATACTCTGTTCCTACTCATTGGCACAAATCAAATCACGTTTCCATGCACATATCACAGCCTCTTACTTGCAGCTGCAACTTCATTGTGCTGTCACATACTTTGAACCAAACTACTTTTTCTCAGCCATGACGACTTCAGGTATTAAAGTGAGCATAGAGAACTTTATGACACTTTAAACGTCACATTTCATATTAAACTGGTGTTTAACAGGCTAATAACCATTTTGGTTGCAATGATGACACCATACAAAAACCAAAAGGATACTCGCTCTTAGCCCTTTATGCATCCCAGCCAAAAAACATGTCGAAAACCACAGATCTAACCAAACATACCCTCGTTCGCATAGATGCTTTGTTTTGATGTGCTGGACAGGCAAGGCTTTTATGCAGTACACATTTATCAAGATCTTTTGTCTGCACAATGCAAAGCGTTGTTTTTATGTCACGGCTGCAGTACTTTTCATGCGAGGTCAGCTGTATGCCTCTCAGCCCCCCACCAAGGACAGATCTATTTCACAAAGGCTGACCTCTCAAGTGATGTAGAGGAAAGCCCAGCGCTTTGTCAAAATCATGCTGTCTGAGAATAGTCCATTAAAAGGTGAACGGAGCTGACATATGAAATATTTTTTCTCCCTCTTAGATTTCGGCGAGCTGACACGCTCCATTTGTTATTTTTACGATACTGTACTGCAGCTTTAGATAACACAAGCCCTCATCTTCGTCCTTCGCCTCTTTTTATTCCATTGCCTTTATCACACCATTTTTATTTATCTTGACTTATTGCCTATTCTATTTGCTTAATGTATCAGGTCCGACACTGTAACTCTTTACTAAAATTCACCTTTGGCTGCGCCATGGAAATGCTTTAATAGAATAGCCATGACACTAAAAAATGCAGTTCACCTCCAGACATTTTCAGAGGAAGTCATGCCATGTGTTTGCATTGGACGTAATTCACAGAGCTTCTGTTAAACCATAATGTGGTTTTATTTTCAGCTTATATATTGATTTTATATATTTTTATTAATCATTAGGCATTTTTATTAAGCTATAGCGGAAGGAATGTAAAACACTTGATTGGTTGTAGCTGAAGTGCCATAAACAAAGATCTAAATATCTTTTAAAGATTTGATGCCATTAACCTGTAAAAACTTTGGCAAACCCAATGATTAGTTCTGTACCTTTGACCATTACTTACGTAAACATTACTTTGTTTCCTGGCATGACTTTGTTTCCTTGCATAAAGTCAATCAGATTAAAGCTTTGCCAGAAAGAGAAAGTGCTTTTTAATTTTATGTTCCTGTAGGTCAACTGGTAGAGCATTAGGCTAGCAATGCAAACATTATGGGTTTGATTCCCAGGGTACATACATGTTAATAAAATATTTATTTTGGATATATATTTACTTTGAATATATATTTTGGATTTATGCATTTGGTCTGCCAAATTCATAAATGTAAATGTATATTTATCAGATGCTCTGTGATGCTATGGTGAATTTGTTTGATCTGTGAGGTCACAGGTGGCCTCTGGCCTTATTAAAACTAGTTATAGTGCTTTCTAAATTAGCAATTAACAAAATCATGCATGTTCTTTACCAAACACTCTGTATATTTGCATTAGTACCCAGAAAAAGAACTCTTTTGTCCACCAATTCAAGATTTAAGGGACAATCATCATTAAATAAACAAGCAAGGACCTGGGGTCATTTTAATCATAATCAACTCATTTAAAATCCAAAAACAGTTCATAATTGATCATTTACGGCATTGTAGGTTTGCAAAGTTGAATGGCTGAAATTGGGACACACTCCCATAGGTAAAATGATTGCTGAAGGTTTCCTGCTGTCTTGCAGTGGCCAGCAGAATTAATAGTATATATGACAGCGAGCTGTCTAAAACAGAGACCCGCTTTACCTTTTCTCAATATTTTTGCAATTGATGTCACCTGTGCTGGGCTCCCAGAGCCAATGTGCCATGGGTAATTACAGCAAACAGAAGGTCTGTAGAGTGGAGAGGGACTATATGCATGGCACTGGAGACTGGGGGAGGTCTTGGCTTTAGGATATAAAACCCTTGTCTGCTGTTTTTGGGGAAAAATTGGGTAGTGGACACAGAGTGAGCAGACAGGATAGGCTTGGAGGAGAGAAATGCAGAAACAGGGAGGTCACGTGACAGGGCCAGTGTGACATGGAGAACCACAAGAGTCTGAAGATGTGTGTGGGGGGCTGGGGGCTGTAGAATGGCCGCAGAAAGTAGCACTGCTGTCATCTTCCACCAGCTTTAAACTGGCCTGTCACCTAAACCTATCGCAAAGTTTCACTCAAGAGCCAGATGTCCTCTTAAATATGGAGCTCCACATCTAAACAGCCGGACAGCCAATGCTGAACGTCTGTCTATCTGTAGGTGCAAATAAATAAAAAATCAAGTGAAGCCATCTTATGCACCAATATCATGTTCTGGAGACTGTAGGTTTTTTAATATAATTACTATAACACTAACATTTATTAATATCATTACAGTAGGTCATGTGACTGACATGACATTTCATAAATAATTTAATTTATACAATAATGAAAAATATAGAAATCCCCATACAGTACGTCTGAGGTCTGCAGCTTTAAAATTCCCATCATTCATCTTGGGCACGGTGAGCTAACCAGGGGCCGTCAAGGGTGAAGCAGAGCTCCTCCATCAACCACACTGCCTTTAAACGCTCCTATTTGGGCCCTGCTCCAGCTGAGTTGTATTTTAAACTCAGCTTTTTTGACTGTATTTTAAATGGCACACAACTAAACCCTGGAGGCAGGCGGCCTTCAAAAGGGAATCTAAACTGCAGACCCCCTGAGGACCAGGGATTTTTCTTCGCCTATAGTTTGATGTCATTAGACCATGGCTGATTTGCAGCCCCAAAACGGAGCTGCATATGAAATATAAATGACTTTACAGTCGTGGCACAACAAATAAACAAACATCTGGAACTGTTCAGAGGGGACCATTAAAACATTACATTTCATGCCCAAAATGTGAAATGATGACAAATGTGCTGTCACCAAGGCTGGGAAAGGCCAGATGATGGAGCAGTGGGTGCTAAGCACTGACTTTTAGAGCTCAGCAGGACAGAGGGAAATTTAAACCTGCTGCTTGTCTGCCTACCCTCCATTAACTTACATCTGTACAGCATGCATCACTCATTTACCAAACTCTGGAACCACACCCACATTGTTTAACTAAAATGCCATGTTTAGCATACAGCAGTCAACAGAGATATTTACACCTACCATCCTGTGCAATTGAGATAAATTTGACTGGTGTCAGTGATGTGTGGTTGCTCGTCTCGTTTTACAGCCCAATGGATATGCAATAGCCCCAAGCTTTGCCTTTGGCAGGGCTGCCTCTTAATTATAGCATTCCGGGCAGTTGTTCCTCTCCGGCATTTTGTAAGTGTGTGTTTGCATGTGTACAAAACACATTTAACGAAATCCTTCAGGCCAAACTTCATGAAAAGCTCTTTGGCTCATCATGCTCTCATCTGTGATGTGTTTTTCCAGAGCGGTTGTGTTAATTTTTTAATGCACTTTTGGTTTTGGTATTTGAAAGAGTTTGAGTGTCCTCAACGTGGTTTTGCTGCCTCTTTCTGATGATTTTGCCACTAATGTTTTTTCTCTTGATGAGTGTTATTCTCAAACCAGCTCCAAACTTTGGCTCTGTCAGGCATTTTGCGGACATTATGATGGGGGTTTTGAAACTCTGACTTATTGGCTGTATTTTTAGGAGAGTTTAGTTTTGAAAGACTGTTTTGCTTTTAATTTTAGGCATTTATTTTAGGTAGTTTCACTCAGTGCATTTTTAAAAATGCACACCCATCAGATAAATGGAGCAGTATATTTGTATAATTGAAAATCAATATTATATAATAAGTGGCTATTGTATAATATTGGTTAAAATAGTCGGATGATTATACAAATATATTAGACTTTACAGTATTGTATAACATTTCTCTCATTTTGTCCACTGTCTTGGAAGGATTTTTTGGTGAGCTTGCCACACAGTATTACATGCGATAATGCATTATAAGTACCTATCATACATTTGTTAATAATAGACTTATGCTTGTGCTTTAATAACCTTTTGCTTCCCTGAACATATAACCCATTGTTTTGTTCCTGAAGAGAATGCTGCATGTTTATTCCATTACATAGCCTCATTAGCTGACATATGTTTTCAGTTGAGCTATCTGGATGAGGGAAAGCTGTCTTACAGATATTTGCCATGTGACAATGTTATGATCCAAAGGGTTTTCCAGTTTATGCACTGATGAGGTGTTTACGATCTCTGTATAACGAGTTTGGGGTGTTTTTGTGGCCATTTAAAGTCTGTGTATAAAACACACCTATAATTTCAACTACAGCTAAGTAATGAGCTCCCATAAAAAATGAATAGCCATCACGCAAGTTTATATTGACTTTCAGATTTACACCTCGGCTCTCTTCAGATCTGGTGCCAAAACATAATGGATGGAAAGTTTAAAACACACACACCCATGCACACACACACAAACACACATAAAGGGCCAGTATGATATTGACTTGTATTAGTCATTTGATGTAATGCCCATACATCTGCTTTAGATATAGCTGGCCTTCTGCAGCCCTGATTAATTACCTGTAATAGCTTTCAATCCATCTGTGGAGGACTCTTGCCTTCAGGTGAAGACTCTTGCAGGCCAGCAGGCTTGTATAGGAGCTGCCAGGGACTGTTTTTGGACTCCTTTTTGAGGACGACTTTTGTTTCCTTTGTTGGAGAGAGATGATATGATATGATTTCTCTCAAGAGGTCACAGTGGGCCTCCCAGGACTGTTTTGGCACAGGAGCATGAATATCCATTAGTCTGCAGATGGAGATTAATGAAAGAAGACACAGGAACAGCAGATTGTTCCAGCTATTCTTTACTGTCCATCAGAGAAAGAGAGAAAAGAAACAGAGAGATGAGGTTGGATTCCTCCATGAGTCCTGTTTATTACCAAGCCTGGAACGCTCTCTCTCTCTCTCTCTCTCCCCCTCTGTGTGTGTGTGTGTCTCTCTCTCTCTGTCTCATAAGAGAAGGGTAGATTAAAACACCAGAGCAAACTTAACTTCCCTGACAGCTTCAACTGCTGAGCTCTGCTTGGCATCTCTGATGGTTCTTATATGGTTCCTCTGTCCTCTGTGTCATTATCTCCATATGAGATGGCACTGCATTTGTTGAATAATTCTATTTGTGTTTGATTTGAGAATGTCATCAACACCATAGTTTCTCACCTTTGTTTTTCTTCTCCCTCTCTTACACTGCAGTTTGATGTAGTGAAGTGTGTCTTTGAAGACACAACTGTGAAGTTGACAGTGAATATGGAGAAGGTTTCAACATAACGCTGTTGAAATAGCATTGCGATTATTCTGATTCTAAATACATTCAGCAAATTTGTACTTGGTGCATTATTTGGAATATAATTGTGTGCGATCATTTATTTTTTAAGGTTAAAATGAAATCATAGCTGTGCTCTTTGGGAATGCTAAAGACAAATCTTATCACAAGTTTGCTTTAATGTTCTTGATCTCCGTGAAGCCACACCCACCCTTGTTTCAGACACTACACCCATTATCCGCTTACAGTTAACATCACTGAACAGAATTTCTACATCTGTCAAGCTCTAACATGATTGGCCAGATTTAAACGTATTGACACACAGGGTTTACTCAAAGATTTGAGTTTATTTCGAGGCAAGTTACCTGGATATCTGCATACATAATCTGGGTTATATCTTATGACAGAAATAAAATTCAACTTTTGGCACAATAGTGATAAAACATGAGCTCAGTAACTTGTGAAACTGTGTCCTGTGTAGCCCAAATCTTTTAGTATCAGTACTGCTGATAAAATTACAGGATCCATGATTAAGCAACACCCCCAGTGCATCTAGTAATACACAAACAAAAGGAACACTTGTGAGCGTTAAGTGATATCTCAGGACTAAGAAGGTATCAGTCTGATTGACAAGGACATGAATTAAAGACAGCCTGGCCAGCCTGCTTGCAATAACACAGTACTCTGAGTTCTGGTCCTGTTCCATGCTGGACCATCTCAGGAGCCTGATGGGAAATATATCACACAAATAGATCCCCCATGCTTGCTTCTAATCATCCTTAAAAGTGATTGCTAATGCAGTCTAAGCATTATTCATATTGGTGTATGATTTGTGACTCGGGTTCGTGACATCTCAGATGTAGGATAGTATGTCCTGTGTGCCTTCAGTCCTGCCAAGAGTTTAGAGCAGGTTTGCGTGGCTTTCATAGTCTTGAACCCCAGGACTTTATCATTGTAATTTATGAGGCCATATGGTTTGAATATTTTTAAGGCAGGATCGATGCGGGGTCCTCAAATTACCCTTTTCTTGTTCAGGTTGATATGAATGTGTTCTTGTCAGGGAGTTACTCAATCCTCTCAGATGCTGAGATGCTGGAGTCCTGGCAGATGTTGTGCAACACGCCTTTTTGATGGTAAAACTGATCTGTGCAGATTGAATTTTGATTGCATTATAATGATCATGTGACGAGCCAGTGGAAAAGCTTATGAAGACAAATGCTGCTTACAGGAAAAGAACAGCACACTGAAGAGTTATAATTCTTCATTTTGAACTGTGGACAATACATTCTAGAAGTATGTATTATTCATTCTTAAGCAAGGCCTTTTTGGTTTTGCTAGTGTGATGTTATTTTTGTATGATATTGTTTTAAAAATGTTTATAAACAAAACTTTGATATAACATTCTTTTCTCTTAAATTTTGAATTTTTGGCAATAGCATTGATGGTGTGTTATTAGCATAGGGAACATAGCATGGCTATGATTTAATAAGCAATTTTGGACAATGACAGTCAAACACTCTCCACACATCTTCTTGAGATGTAATCGTTCTGGTGGAAGGGACAAAACTCATCTGTCAGTTACAGCAAGCTCCATTGCACTGTTGTCAAAACTGTGTTCTTGCTCAGTGGTGAAATTACTGATTTGATGTCAAAAGCCTCCACCTCAGAACCAAACAGCCTAACCTGCTCTGATGTCTGAACATGAGCTATTACTAGTGAATCATCATAGCTCGAGTTAATGACCAAACACTTCACTTATTCCATCTGAACACTGGGAAATAGACAGTCAACGATCTCTGCCGTCTGATCTAAAAGACGCTGCTCTTCTCAGTCAAAGATTCCAAGTACAAACTGATGAGAATTTGACAGTTACTGCAGTTGATAGCTCGGTCAAATGAGGAGCAAGACTTTGGACAAATTTAAGCAGGCAGTTGAACTTAATGTCAGGAGTGATTGAAGTCAGTTCAGGTCAGGTAGTTTGAGCTGTGTCATTCACCGCTTTGACATATTTAACATTTCAGCTGGAATAATCGTGGGGTCAGTAGAAATAGTTAAAATGTGGTCCTTGAAACAAGTAGAACACTAGGTCAAACAAGGCTTTCCATAGCATGCAACTTTTTAATCTGTCAAAAAGATTTGCCATTCAAGCCGAACTAAAGCAAGCAGGTTTTCCCATCATATTAATGTAAGCGGACACATTGTTTTACTGCTTTAATTTGATCGGGTGATCATTTCTGACATGTTGTGTGGCTGTAAGACTGTTGAATTGACTGAGTCATAGGGGTCAGACACTGAAATGAACTCCAGATTGCTGTTATTTGAATAAGAGTTTTCCTCTTTTCTCTAGGAAATCATATCTCTTCAGCATCACTGCTGATTTCACCACTCAACTTCAAGTCACCTAGCCAATGTAAGCTGTCAGTGTCAAATTTAGCTGCGGCCATTTTCTGTTTAATAAATTCTCTGATCTTCCACAGTCATTTAGTAGACTGTTATTTAGTGACAAATGCCAGAGTTTCCAACTTTATATTGTGTTCAAAGAGAAGTATAAACATGTTTTTAAACCTTAAGCTCAAGGCTTCTGCTAACATATTAACTTTAGTTTGTGTTATTCTAATTTATATGTTGTTTTCCCCCAGCACACAGCTAAGAATTTTGCAAAAGCATAGCAGAAAATGTTTTATTTTTCTAAAGTAAAAAAAAATGTAGTACTTAAAGTACTACATAGAGTACTAATTAGAGTACTAATAGAGATAGTGAGACAAGGTCTTTTAAACCCCTGTGAAATCACCACACAAGCTCTTTCCAGTGTTGACATTTCCTATTGAAACATGAAGTTTGAATGGGGCATTCTCATTCTAAAGAACATTTGATAGTCAATATAGATGGCTTCAAAGCTAAAAGGCATGGATACAAAAAGCTATAAAACCCAGTTTTAATTTCATGAGGTCTTTAATGCAGGAAATGGAGTTTTAAGTGTTTCTGAAAGCTAAGATCTTTGCAAATGCTCTTAAAATACACCTCTGCACTTGACACCATTAAGCTACTGTTAACCAGCCTCCCCTGAGAGCAGCCTGAAATTGTAACAGCTCCAGCAAACTGCTTTACCATTCAGCATAGCCTGAGACACAATAGTGTTTGCTTCCAGAAAGGAAGAGGGAAATGAAAGACAAAAATGGCATGAAATAAAACACATCGGAATGAACACACATGTCCTGAAGTGAAATTTCTCCCTCGGCAAGAAAGCAAAGCAAAGGCATGTTCATATTCAGTGACCTGGCTGCCCTATTCATGCTCTGACTCACGGCATCACTTTGTTTTCATGCCTTAAAGTAGTCATAGCTTTTCCCTTAAAACAAAACTACACATAGAAGTGTTAACTCTCAGGATATAAAATCTTGTCTTGTAAAAGTAACAACTTGAGGATTAGTTTTGGCTGGAGGGTGGTCAGAGGACGTCGAAATATCTCCTGCTTTTATACAGAGGCCTATTTATCTGAATGTAGCGTTATATATTGTGATGCTGTGATGATGACCAATATGGAGGGTTGCCTGATATTAGGATAACCTTGGGGATAGGAAAGGGGTGGTGGGGTGTGGAGGAGCCATAGGCATTGCTTACAGAATCACTAACTAACAGTGACATTTAGGCAGTGCAACTGTTCAAGCCACTGCACAAATCAGAACTGATATTTGCTGAACTTTCAAGGTAGTGTTTTTTTCTCCCAAAATAGTGCAGCTGAGTATTAATATCCCAATAGCATTATGCATCGCAATAGCAATGGATAATCCTTTCCTTTTCTAGCAGGATGCCTTCACAATAAATCTGAATGAATGAGAGAGATTAGTGTGTCGGACATAAATTCAATGATGTTTGAGTTTGTAAATTCTCATGCCCTCATCTTATGCCTGAAACCCCAACCCCATCCTTCCGTTCCTCTGCCCAGATGTACTCATGCAGCCAAGCACATAATACGCTTTGAGCCCTGTAACATGTACGATTATAATTAGCTTTGTCAGGTGCTAGCCTCTACAACCCCCATGCAGATAATATGATAATATGTCTTCATAACTGAGTGACCTTACATGCTCAATATTTCTCCTCTTATGAAGATTACATGTCAATAAAGTAATTGAGTCTCAGTCTGTGTGGCAAGTAAAGATTTAGATTATTGGACTTTGTGGGCAGTGATGTATGATGGTTATTATTTCACCTGTCAGGGGATGTGCGCAGAGCAGTTGATGGTCCGAGGATGTCAGAGAGGGAGGTGGCTTGTGAGAGAGGGGCATGAGATAGAAAAAGGGGGGGTGCTGTCCTTAGCTTATGTCATTAGTCACCCATCATCTTCTCTACTTCACTTGTTTCTGTATCTTGAATCTGTATGTGTCTTATTAATTTACGAGAGGAGTCTTACAGTAAAGCCATCCGTTAGGAGGAGGCAGTAAGGCTCTCAACAATAGCATCTGGTCACAGCCCTGCCTTCATATATCCAAAGCTCATGAGATCATCCATTATAATTCCCCAGGATATTATTTTCTTTTCTGTCTCAAGTGTGAGATCTTTCTCTGTGGCCCCGTCAACTCAAAGCTTTGCTTTGGATTTAGCCTCCGCTGTCAGTTTAATGCTATTACAGTCATCATAATCCCTATGATTACATTCATAGTTTTCATTACTCAATTTTTTATTTTCAAACCAGACTTTTACTGTTGTGCAGTAGTGTGGGGTCACTGAAATTAATCCGAATTTATTTTAATTGGTGAATTCTTCTCCCAGAAAGAACGTTGTATGTTGGTTTCAGTCTTTAAATGTTTTTGAATATAATTTAAATTGATTTTACAAACTCAAAGCATTATCTAATCGAATATTGCATATATCATTATTTAGCAAGTCACAATCAACATCCAGTATATAAAAGTAGTAATACCATACAATATATTGCATATGCATATTTCTCCACATTTTAATAAGACAATTATAGGCGACAAATTGGAGTGAAAGCTGCCATGCTAAAGGTTTCTCTGGCAGCTAGATAATCAGGCAGGTGGGCGGCACACTGTTAAAGGGTATTTACTGTGCCCGTTCGCATTAAGGAACGACATTGATCCTCTCCAGTCAGATAAAGCTACGGTCTGACTGATGCCCCTAACCATCGGAGTGACACCTGCCTCTCTGACACAGACTATTGGGAGAGAGGGGCACACCCAGCAGCCACACAGAGCCCGGGCCAGCAGGCCGCTGCTCAGCCCTTGTTCTTTTCATACATGCCCTCTCTCCTCGCTCTCTGTCAGGATGTCACAACAAATTACTTTACAGCAGCAGACTCCGCAGCCCCAGGTACCAGACCAAGAGGCCCCAGACACCGTGCTGAAATGAATATAATAATGGGCTTCAGAAAATAGCACATGGCACTCAGCAAATACAGGCGGAGTATAAAGCGAAGAGTGTGTGTATCTGCAAGGGAAGTGGTCACATGTCCCACAGTGAGGCAGGTGCAGATCGTCTTTACTGTGGGTGAGGTGGCAACAAGGGCTGTCAGATCGGTATTGATATGTGTCAGTCTGATGAGTGTTGGGTGCTTAATTTAAGACAGCAAGAAGGCCATGTGTCTGTGTGGTAATTGACGGCATGGCTTCGGGAAAGATCAGGCTGTTTGTTGACCTAGCTGGGCAGCTGATGGGAGAGCTTGTATAGTGTATTGCTTCCATCCAAAATAATGAAAATTGCTGTAGGTTTCATAAGCTAGATGCTCGATACGTTAGAGAACATGTGGAGCTTCTGTCATTTCAACACTTTTCATACATTTTCATACGTGGAGATATTTAAAAGGTGTGTCTTAAAAACACAGAAAAACAGTAACATTTTATTTTAAAATATTTTTAAGATAAAATGTATTCAAATTAAATAAAATTTCTGATACACTTTAAAAGTCATAAAAATCTAAAGTGTTTTGGTTCTTTTGTCTCAGTGAAATGAGCGCTGTGATTTGTTGACTTGACCAGTTATTTCCATGGTTTAGTGGCCTTATTCTTTTTTACATTAATTCCAAATGACATTCAGCAGGGATTTGTACTGCTTACTGATGCATGAAGTCTATCACATCAGTCATCATTATATTTAGCACCAACACAAGCAGCACATGACCTGTCTTTCCAACTAGCTTCTTAAACTGGTAATGTAGAATTAAATGTACCAAACCCAGATCCAGACCTATGGTTTTGATCCTGGCTCCAAAAAATATTTGGACACTTAATTCATACTTAAAACTTTTAAATGTTTTTGCTTTGATGCAAATATCTAAACAAATAATGCTAGGAATTTTCTCAAAACTAATTTCATAATCACCCAGTTGGTTTCAAGAAGTCACACAGTTGTTAGAGCAGAGTAACCACAACAGAAATAGCTCAGCAAAATTAACTGCAAATACAGCTTAGCAAAATTACCATGTTCTAGTAAAGTGTCTAAATGTGTCCAGTGTACAACATAGTTTATCTCAATTTAATTATTTAACTATACTGCAAAATAACAACTTAATTACAGAGGAGTTTTAGCTACAATCACTTTAATTGTTTAATGTTATGTTGGTACAGTATGTAGAGTAGTAAATAAAGTATGTAAAACCAGCTCATGCACACATGCACAGACACACACACACACACACACACACAAAGTCTTCAGTCACAGATGTGGTTTGTAGT
>JAZGTJ010016433.1:0-12682 GCA_036877575.1 Botia almorhae
AAACTCAAAGAACTCAAAGCACCCTTTTAAAGATGTTTAAAGATGTATTAACCAATCATCATATTGACCGATAAAGCTAATTATCTACACAATATTGAAAAAAAAACACAAACTGAAAACCTGAAACCGGAAAAGTCAGCAGCGTTCTTTAAATATTTAACAAACTGTACACAGAAAAGTCGAAATGCGACAACGTACAGTAACGCTCTTTTTATTTTTATTGAAGCTGCAGGTTACAAGCAACTGTTTGATTTTGCAGTTTAATGCAACACTATTTTGAAAACATATTTAAAGTAAAGATGCATGCATAGTTAATCGTTCTAAATAATGGTATGGTTTATGCAAACTCAGATAAGCTGAGTCAGATAACCAACACTTTTGACATGTGTCAGTTTTTTATTTTATTATTTATTTATTTATTAATTTATCTATTATTATTATCGTCACACATAAATATAATGGAAAAACGATCATTGCCAAGTCATTTCAAGTTGAAGTTAAGTCTGGACTGAATGAGCAAGTCGGGTAATGTTCAGTCAGGTTACAAATCATATTATAAACCACATTATATTCTAAAACTATTATTTCTTCAAAACTCGTGCATCGAATCATCATTAATATAAATAGTAAAGTTAGTTTTTGTTAATACTGGTCAAGGAAACTAACATACCTTGATTGTCTAATACATAAATTAGTTGCTTTAAATATTACCAGCTGGTGTTTGTTACAGCTTCATATAAACCAGTTTGTATAAAAAAGTAAAAAAAAGATTACATTTAATTCTCACCTCGTGGTATTTTTTACGTAGTAGATGTCAACTGTGCTTTTAATGATTACCACAACTGTCAGCAGTGCGAAGATCCATTTAAAAAACCTCAAGTCCATCTGAAAAAAATGACTATTGTGAGGCTGGAAACGGGTGTAAGTTGAAAAAATGTTACGGCATAACAAGGTATTTGCGTTTATGAGTACGTTTAAATGTTTGAGAAGACCGTGGCAGATCTGTGACAAGATAGGCGGAGCGAAATACGACAGTAGATAGACAGGGTATTGCAAGTGCGGTTTTAACCAGTTTTAAAAAATCCTGCTGCTACAGAAACCGGATCAGACTCCAGTCGACGCCTTTTAGAATTTACAACCATTTGTATGAGATAGATTTTTCCAATTAAATTTCCTATTCATTAAAGTTTTATCTACAGTCTAATGCAATTGTGTAAAACTGCTGCTTAAATTATCAATTAAATGCCTTAATGCAGTTACATTGCCCTAGATGGTTAAGCAAACTTTAACAAAGTAATATCAGTTGTTCAATGCATTTTGAAAAAAACAAATCCAGTAAACTGCCAAAAAATTCCAGGTTCAAATCATAAATTAATTGCAAATTACATTCTATTAATATAGAATGGATGAATGGGTGGAGATTTCCTGTGAAGAAGGGGTGTGGGCTCAAGAAAATATCAACACTTTTTAAAAGTGTAATGATAATCATTTTGCAGAGAGAAAGATCCAACCAATAAAAAAAGTGTCAAAAAGAGCTCTGTGCATGTAGCCAGTGTAATGTGTTGTTAAAATCTAAGGAGGCAAAGACAGGATCTAAATACAAATATGAAGTGTTTAATCAGTTCAAAGTGAAAAATATAATCCATGATGTAAAAACAATAATCCATATATACAATCAATAACCAATTTATTAGCCTTTGTAATACTGTGTATGAATAGCCTTTGCCTTAAGGCTAATTCTTTGCCTGATTCTTCGTAGCATGAATTCAACAAGGCTGTAAACATTCCTTAAAGAACCTGCTCCATGCTGACATGACAGCATTGTTTCTGTAGATCTGTAACAGATAGTGAAAAGGGGAAACAATGGCAAGGCAAAGAAAATAGGGACATTGAAGTTTGAATTAAACATTATATATTGAAGTTTACACCTGAGTCTGTTGCAAGTAATCCACTGAAATTAACAATCTTCAGATACTCGAACAAGAAGCCAGGACCCTGACAGTTAAGCCTGTTAATATCTGACAGGAGTGGTACCCTAAGGAGTCAACTATTGCTGTATCCCAGCTGCTGTAAGGTTTGACATGTTCAGAAAAGAACTTTTTGCATAGCACTGTTGTATTGTGTGATTATTTGGGTTATCGCCACACTGTACTTTAGAGGCTATTATGTGTTAAAGGTCAGCAGTTTCTAAGAGCCTATTACCATCTCATGCATTTTCTATGTTTAAAATGCCCTCCAAAACAAGAGAACTTGCAATCCGATTGCACAGACCAATTTCAGACACCGATCAAAACGTGAAAATGAATTAGTTTGTTAAGGCCACATACATTAGTGCTTTACTCCTCCAAGATGGATGTGCAGTCTTATCAAATTGCATTTCAAGCTGTCCCATTTCAAAACTGGACACTCAGTCTTCAAAATTATTTTTCACCAGTGTTGGCTCTGTACGGCAACTGATGTAAGCATCAGCACATAGAATGATTGAGATGGCACACCCTATCATAAAGCAATAAAACACTATGGTATGTCAACATACAGGACCTGAGCCCTACCCTTTCTCCCTTCAAAATTTTGTATGCCTTCTTCCTCCTCCCCCAGGACTCCCAGGTCAAGGAATGTGCCTAGACTCTGTGTTAATACTATGTATAATATATATCAGGAAGTCCTGGAGTTTTCTTCCTCGTGCTTGATGTAATTTTAAAGGTCTTGATGCAATGTGTATAAAGGTCTAATTTTATAACTGGACGATATTAAGGGTTAAAAACAAGGGTTAACAAGGGTTAAGAAAATTACACTCTTGTTTTAGGTGTGCTCTCCAAGAGATTGAAGTTATAGATTATGAGCTGGTTAGGGTGCTCCTTAAGTTTACTTGGCAGTTTTGAAAACTGATCTGTTATGGACTGTTATTGGGCAAATATGTGGTTCCTGTAGCTTCACTCTTATCACCCATGGAGTCTAATTGGATTTGAAAATTGAGTACTGATGACAGTGAATAGGATGCACATAATCATGTCATAAGTCTTGTAGCAAGTTTTGTTGTTTTCTTCTTCACTTACAAAACCAAAAACAGCAAATTAATGGTATCTGGCACCTCAGACATACTGTATGTAATTATGTTTTGCTGGGACACATTTATGTGTAAATGTAACAGTATTAACATATCAGATCAGCTATATGATCAGTAAAAATGCATGAAGCGACCAAGTGTAAATAGGCCCTGAAATGTCCTATTGCTGAAATGTCCTACTTTCACTTACCTTTATGACACTTTCCTACCCATTAGGATGTTTGGTCTGAACAGCAACTTGATGTATGTGGAAGTCATCATCAGGAATGGTTACAAAATCATACAGATTTGATAAAAGGAGTGACCTGTTTAATATAAATGTCAAGGCATTGAAGTTATCAAAACCTAGTATGTATAAGGAAGTATAAATAAAAGTTCTCATGTGTGTTGGACTAAGAGGACCTTTCAGAGATTGCAAACGCAAGACAACAAACCCACAAAGGACAGCAAACAAAAGGACAATAAATAGGAGAGTAACTTAAGAGGGTACTGACGGGAAACTGGTACAGGGCATAAACTAGTAATTGAATGATTAACAAGGAAAAAAGAGGGCAGGGTCAAGATTAAAGTCAGGAGAGGTTATTGCTTTATTGCTTTAGTACACTTTAGACACTGGTAAAGAAAGATTGCTGATTAATGTGTAAGTTAAACAAATACATATATCGTTTATGTATTTACTATAGTATCTATATGTTAAATACTATTATATTGTAATTCGACATGTGTATGATGTATGTATGGTTAAGTGTATTAAATATAACTATTATTTTTATTATATATATATATATATATATATATAAAATTATATTATTATATAGTATTAACTATAATATAAAATATTACTATTCGGAGTCAAACCATAGTAACACAAATTTATCATGGGCTTACAATACTAAACATAGTTTAACCATGCCATTTGTGGTAAAACTATGGAAATCAATCCATAACAAATGGTACTACACTCTTACTGTTATAAAACAATAGTTAATTTTGAAAGGATTTGAGATGAAATGTACACCAAATTAGAAAGAAACAGCCAATGCAACACACTCTGTGAATCAGCTGCATCACTTAAATGTAAATTTTCTCACAGCTGATTGGTCCAGTTTTGCTGTGAGCTCTATGCAAAACATAAAAGCAGGTTAGCCATGCAGCACAAGTTACCATGGTAATGAACACTGATTAAAGCCGAGCTAACTTCAGGGTACCTAAAATCCAGAGTTTGCACAAACATATGCTAAACTTACCTGGCTAGCCGAAAATATGTACAGTATGATAGGATGATAAACTAAAATAATAGGTAGGATGATTTGACTGTACAAAATACCTCATTATATTGTCCTACCAGTATTAAATAAAACCTAGTATGATTTGACTGTGCAAAATACCTCAACAGATTACTGTACACTGGTAGGACAAACAGGTAGGATGATTTGACAGTGCAAAATACCTCATCAGATTGTGCCACCAGTGTAAAATAAACAGGTAGGATGATTTAACAGCGCAAAATACCTCATCAGATTGTGTTGCCAGTGTAAAATAAGCTAGTAGGATGATTTGACAGTGCAAAATACCTCATCAGATTGTGCCACCAGTGTAAAATAAACAGGTAGGATGATTTAACAGTGCAAAATACCTAATCAGATTGTGTTGCCAGTGTAAAATAAGCAGGTAAGGTGAAAAACTTACCTTACATGAAAAAATCCGCAAGTAGTAAAAAAAATATGGCCTTTCCTTTAAGCAGCTTCTTTTGAAATCCCATTTTGAAATGGTTTTCTATTTAAATTTTATTGTGCAATTGGAAACATCCTTGATCGCTCTGATAGTTGTGACTAATTTGATAGTTGATGCATGAAGTCAACAGACAATAAAGGTTTTATACAAGCAAGTTTAGGTTTAGTAAAAATACAGAGAAAGTGCATAGGTTAAAATTTCATATGCATGTCGAAGAGGGACAATGAGAAATAAACTTTTTACTTATAGGGTCATAGGGTTCCATTTCTATGAAAACAGGGATGGAATCACCCAGAGTAAAATTGTATTGCTCAGAAGACTTGGTAGAGATCTCAGTTCTGTTTAAGTAGTGACTTTGTCTTTTTTTCCCTCTAAAATTGCTTAGGAGAAGTAAAAATAGAAACACATGAGACAATTGTTAAGATTATAATTAAATGTATAGTACTGTATAATTAATATAGATTGTATCTTAAATAATAAATAATATATTTAAAACTGTACTATATTGGATACAGTGCATTTTTTGAAAACTGTCATACATCATACCTGCACCGGTAGAAGAGCACATGACAGATGAAGATCATGAGATATGTGTTCCAACAGAAAATGCAACACAAGACCACACAGACCACCAAAGGCACAGAGCACAAGTCTATATCCTAACACCAAGGAACCAGAACCATGACTAGAACTGGGAGTCCAAACATCATGCTATATCTCAAAAGACAAAGCTGTCAGAATCCTGTCACATAAAAACTAGACACTAACTTCTACAGGGCTGACAGGACTGTGAGAGACTTTTACTCTTAAAGAGTCACAGGGTACAAATTCTATAAATACATTGTTAGTTTCATGATCAGTTCCTATGAGAACTGAGCACATCTAAATAAGAAATGTTTTCACATCCCTCATGACACTATAAGAACCAGAATAGCTTTTGTCACCACAATGTCTTTGCAAGACTTTTTAGCTACCCTCACAAACTACGCCTAATGTATTTAACAATTGTTCTATTTGTTTCTGTTTCTATATGTCCTAAACAATGTTCTGCATAATATCTGAGACAAAATTGATACAGTAAAAAAAAAACTACTGGGATCTCCATCAAATCTCCTGAGCTGAAGTTAGGTATGCTGAATTAATGTATACATTAATGTGTTTTGTTTGCACCACCCAATATGCCAACCCAAATCATACTGTTTGAGTGAAAGGTGAAATACCCTCACCAATAAATAAATTCATAATTTAGCTTTCGTAATACTAAGGCAGTCAGTGTAGATCAGCAGTGGGAGCTGCACCTTTTTGATGAAGAGGAAGTAACACAGCCACACTGTGTTTGCAGCCTTCACTGAAACAGCTTCCTTTGAAATCCCCTTTTGAAATTGTTTTCTGTTTAAATTTTATTGTGCAAATAGAAACATCCTTGATCGCTCTGATAGTTGTGACTAATTTGATAGCTGATGCATGTAGAAGTCAACAGACAATAAAGGTTTTATACAAGCAAGTTTAGGTTTAGTAAAAATACAGAGAAAAGTGCAAAGAAGGTTAAAATTTCATATGTATTTTGAAGAGGGACAATGAGAAATAAACTTTTTACTTATAGGGTCATAGGGTTCCATTTCTATGAAAACAGGGATGGAATCACCCAGAGTAAAATTGTATTGCTCAGAAGACTTGATAAAGATCTTAGTTGTGTTTAGGTAGTGACTTTGTCTTTGTTTCTCCGAAGTAAAAATAGAAACACATGAGACAATTGTTAAGATTATAATTAAATGTATAGTACTGTAAAAGTAATATAGATTGTATCTCAAATCATCTGGAATTTGGTCAATTTGATGAGAGTTCATATTGAAATCTTCAATAAAATTGAATTTGATTGCAGACCTCTTCTGAAACTCTAATGGAGACATTTGTAGAATTTTTCTCAGGAGAAATATCTGACGCAACGGAGACTTAAGCAAAAGTTTCTATTTGCTCTCCATTTAATCTCATTGTCGGCTAGATCACTAAATCTATTGTGGGCTCCACACTCCAGCCCATAAGGTGGCGGAAATGCACCTGTTAGCTGGTCTGCATCTCACCTTAAGTGTGAGAAAGAGAGAGGTAAGTTTCACTTTATCATTTTTCTTTTTGAAGTTTTTCTTAGATGAATCAAGAAATTTAACTGCATCCAAAAATGAGAATTATGTTTTTTGGCCCTTGTTATGATTATATTTGTAAGTAGTCTATTTTTTTTAAATAGTATTCTAGTCAATAAGGAAGTAAATGTTAGGCACAAAAATGAAGGTGATACTGTAATCCGCTATGCTGGTGGAGTACTTGTGTGGTATTGGTAATTTTTGGCAAGGGACTTTTTCCCAATACCATACAATTCCAACAAAATTATTTAAAGAGTTTTTGTGGTTAAATTACACAATAAAAAGTTTAAGGCAACATTATACATTATAATTAGGCTTCAAAGCTATGTAGAAGTAAAGAAGAAACACAAGTCACCTAAATTCGGTGAGAGCTTAGCTGAATCAATATAATTATTATTCATTACTCATATTATTCTATATTATTAATCAATTATAATTATAATGTGACACTTTAGCAGCCAAATTCCACTTGATATGAACAGTATTACTGTCAATGAAGTGCCGGGCCATCAATAAATCTCATAAGTTAAGAAACTTATAAGAAACCCCCCACAGTTAACACAGTTACACACTTATTCCTAATTTCCAATACATTGAGCATTTTTCAACATTTAAAAATGGGCTTCAAAATTAAACATCCAAAATTTCTACCAGCTGGAAACTGAATACCATATGAACTGTATGAACAATATAGGCAACATATTTTCTATTTTCCACATCTTGCAATAGTGCACAGATTGACTGTTTTCCCTGATGATTTGGCAAAACTGTTTAATTTATTTTGTATTTTAGATTGTTTCAAGAAGAACGTCCTGAGAAGTCCCGAATCAATGGATAAACCAGTTAACTTCAGGTCTTCTACTAATGTGAGGTTAGGACAGTCTCAATCAGTCTAAACACTCTTTTTTGTACCTTGTTCATCAAATCAGCAAAACATGTACATGGTACGGTTACGCAGCCTATCACAAAGAACTACCATTGCTTTCTATTGACTTGTGAAGTCATTTTGAAGTCTATTGGTTATTAAAGTCATGTCACACAAACAACAGATAAAGACAGCAACTCATTTTAAAGTACGTATGCATATTTATTTCTACAATGAGAATAAAGAGCAATGTTCAATAGATTTAGGCATTTTTAGAGAAAGGACCTTTTTCTTTCTTCCTGTTTCTTGTGTTTCTTTTCATGTAGATAACAATTATGAAAGTGAAGAAATTATGGGATATACAGTATGCGACAAGCAACTGTGTCAAAAGAAAGGATACAAAGTGTTTTAATTACTCTTCTGTTTTAGTCTGAATCAGAAAGATTCTCCTGAGCCCAGCTGTGTGTCCATGAAAAGTGAAGAATCAATAGACAAACCAGTGAACTTCATGTTTTCTGCTAATGTCAGGTAAAAGCAAAAGAAATTATATTTGTGACCAAAACAGAGATCTTTGGTGTTTTTTTTTTTTAAATAAAATAAATGACTGTGTGGTTTAGTCCGAATCAGGAAGACTCTCCTGAGCCCAGCTGCGTGTCCATCAAAAGTGAGGAATCAATAGAAAAACCAGTAAACTTCAGGTCTTCTGCTGATATAAAGTAAGGTCTCAAAGATATAAGAAGGAATAAATAAGTCTCAATAACTATTATTACATTTTTTAATCTTGCATTTACCCTACCTGTTAATTACTTTATCTCATGTATTTACATCTTTTCAATGTTTGTTATACAAAGGCTGTTCCAAAAGTTAGGTAGCTTAATTATGCTGCTTGCTGATTCTAAAGCAGTGTTACGTGTACTCTTTATAGAAAAAGCAATCCCAGAATGCATTGTGACAAGCCCAGTGTAAAAGAGATTGAGATGAGACAAAAATGTTTTTTTAACTTTATATACCATTCAGCATCATCTAATATCTAAATATAGTTTGAAATAATTAAAAAGATTTGACCTTAAAGGGCAACTCATATGTCTCAAAATTGTCACACATGACGCAGATGTGAATCATGATTCAGGATGAAGCATTCCTATAGTGTCACGGCTCTTTCCCTTCTCAGGGAAGTGGGTTACATATGTAATTATGATCATTTTAGGCAGCTGCCTATGTAGGTTATAGGCAGCACACTAAGTTTTGGAACAGACCTATAATTCATCAATTGACTGATTTACCCTAACACAATGTTTGCCTTAAAAACAGTATAAAAACAGATGAATCAGTGTCTGATGCTGGGATGGTGCAGCTGAACTTAATTTTTGAGGTGGGTGTGGGTATGTGTGAGCAGTATTAAGCAGAACATGACTTCTCTCTGGTATTAGGTTAGTTTATGTACAGGTGTGTGTTTATTAAAAGACAAAGTACATTTAGGGGAATTGTTTAAATTATATTTTGCCCAAAAATTACTCACTTTTAACGCATCCTAGATGTATATGAATTGATTCTTTCAGCCCAACAGACTCTTAATTATATTAATAATGTTACTATGAAGGCTCCAGCTTCTCTTCCACTGCGCCACCAGAGGGAGCCGTCACTGGAATACTGAACGAACTATCAAGAACTCCATTTCCCATCATGCACTTACCTGGACTGAGCACTTCCGTATTCATCACCTGACTCACCAATTCACTTCCTATATAAACCGCACATTTTGCAACTGTTGCAACGAAGTCTTGATTTGCCACGGCATCATTTCTGAGCGTTTTCCCTGTTTATCCTGGTCTACCTATTTTAAGAGCCTTGGGATCAATATCAGTTTTACGTCCGGTTATCACCCTCAATCCAACGACCAAACAGAAAGGTTAAACCAGGAAGTCACCAGATTACTGAGATCCTATTGTCAGGAACAACAAACAGAATAGAGCAGATTTTTAATGTGGGCAGAATACGCCCAGAACTCTAATCAAACCATTAACAGGAATAACTCCGTTCAAATGCATTCTGGGATTTCAACCACCTCTATTCGCCTGGTCGGGCGAACCTACGGAACTTCCTGCAGTAACCGAATGGCAACAAATAAGTGAGGAGGTTTGGGACAGAGCACACACGCACCTATTACATGCAGTTAGAAGACAGATGACACAAACCAATACACATTGCAGAACCAGTCCCAAGTATGCTTTAGGCCAATGGGTATGGTTCTCTACAAGGGACTTAAGTCTGAAACTCCCTTGCAAGAAATTGAGTCCCAGGTATGTTGGCCCTTTTAAGATTATTAAACAGATTACCCCTGTTTTATTCCGAGGCTGAGGAAGCGCCCAGTGGACAGACCTCCCAGATCATGGTCGACGGCGAAGAGGCATACAGGGTCCATGAACTTTTTGGACTCTAGACGTCGGGGCGGTACATTACAGTACCCAGTGGATTGGGAGGGCTACGGTTCAGAGGTTCCAGCTTCTCTTCCGCCGTGCCACCAGAGGGAGCCATCACCGGAATACTGAACGGACAATCAAGAACATCATCTCCCATCATGCACATACTGCAGATGGATTCGACTCAGTCTGAAGCTTCGTTACAAATAATATCCTGACTCTTCCCAGCTTTAAAACGCAGTGAATTTATTATAGATTTTGAATTTCCAAAAAGTGCATCCATCAATTATTGAAGTATAACAAAATGTTTGTGAAAGAAAATGACCCGCTGCCTCAACAAAGCGGCAGAGCTATGGAGATTTTTGTGAAGGAGTTTTGGGATTTTGCCTATGACTCCACGTGTGGTGACCTCACCGTAATATAGTCATTTTGGTGCGGGCTGGATGAACTTCAGAGCCAGAGCCTCATGAATTGTCTGACCAGGTGCGTGAGCCGGCTGCATCAGAAGCGATAGTGGATGTGCTTATGGAATATGAGGGTAGTTTGGAAGACCCTGTCCATGACACCACCACTGGGGGTGAGTACGAACTGGACTCAAGTTCTGAAACTATAATTTCTCCTATTTCAAATAAAACTGTCAATGTAAAACACAATCCCACCCAACCTCCCTCTCCCTCCTCCTCTCATTCCTTTTTCTCTCTCCCCACCTCCGATGCTGCTGAAGCCAGTCAGCCCCTCTGCTCACCCTCAGCCCACCATCTGTGTTGTGGGGTCGACGTGGGTCTGCCTATCTCTAACTACATCTATGCTGAGGCTAGATCATCCCTCGGGCTCGGGCTCTGGCTCCTGTCTCCAGCGCCCAGACTCCTCATCGGCCCTACCACCCAGTGGCTCTGCTGCATCTTCCAGTTCCCTTGTCTCCATTGTCACCTGTCGGTCCACCAGCTTCACCAGGCTCCCTCGTCCCTCTGGCTCCACCATGTCACTCCGTCCCACTGGCTTTGTTGAGCTCCTCCATCGCTCTGGCTTCGCCACTTCCCTCCAAGTCTCCACCTCCACCTTGGTCACCGAAGCCATCTGCTACCTTGGCCCTAGGGATCCTCGATGTTACCCTGGCTTGTCAGCTCTCCGTCTCCACTTTGGGCTCTGCTCCGCCGCCATTGGTCGGCCCCATGGAGTCATCGGCCTCCCCTCCACCATGGCTCCTTCCTCTGTCGGCTCCACTGTGGGTCAATTTCCTGGTTGCGTTCTGGGTACCAGCTCCAGCTCTAGCTCCTGTCCCAACTCCATCCTGTCTCTGCCCTGGCTCCTCAAGGCACCACCCTGGCTCCTCAAGTTTCCACCATGGCTCCTCCCTCCATCAACGCCACCCTGTTCTTCTGTCTACATTCCTCCCTAGCCCCACCCCCCTTCCATCGGTTGTGTCTTCTACGGCGCAAGAACGTGATGTCCGGGAGGGGGGAGTTCTGTAATAGTTCCCGGATTCTTATTTTGTAGTTTCCTGTTTTGTTCCGGTTTTGCCTTATTTGGTTTACTTCCTGTTTCATTAGTAAATTACGATCACCTGTTTCACCCTCATTTGTACTCCTATTTAAGTTCTCCCTTGTCCTGTGATGTTGTTCGGTTATTTTGGTTTATTGTTAATGATTGTGAGTTGCATTCCTGTGGATCGTATTGACCGAACAACGCTTCTGTACGTCTGTTATATCTTCTCCTTTGTTTTGGATTAACGGTTAGTATGTTATCATGTTATTAAATACCTTTCTGTTAGTTATTCCGCATTCCGCTCCTTTGTCCTAGTTACTCCATCTCCGCAAACACTGTTCTGTAACAGAACTTTTAGTTTTATTTTTCATTTTTAAATCTCATAATGTGCGCTACAGGCGCCGCAATCTTCATTCGCATCTCAGCCTGCCTGACGGACATATCGTGTTGGATGAAGGACCATTACCTTCAACTCAACATTGGCAAAACAGAAATGCCTATGGTTCCACTCAACCCATCTCTTCTTCACAACTTCTCACTTCAGATAGACGGATCCACCATCTCTCCATCCAAGACGGTCAAAAGTCTTGGAGTGACGATCGACGATCAACTGAGCTTCTCTGACCACATCTCCAAAACCGCTCGTTCCTGCAGATTCGCCCTCTACAATATCAGGAATGTCAGACCCTTCCTATCGAATCATGCATCACAACTTCTCATTCAGGCTCTGGTCCTCTCCAAACTGGACTACTGCAATGCTTTCCTCGCAGGGCTTCCGGCTTGTTCAATCAAGCCCCTGCAGTTGATTCAGAATGCAGCAGCTAGAGTGGTCTTTAACGAGCCTAAAAGAGCACACGTCATGCCACTGTCCATCCAGTTGCATTGGCTACCAATAGCTGCTCGCATCAGATTCAAGGCTCTGATGTTTGCCTTCAAGGTGACTACTGGATCCGCACCTCCCTACCTGCTCTCA
>JAZGTJ010016434.1:0-12680 GCA_036877575.1 Botia almorhae
CCAAAGAAAATGTTCTTTATGATCCATTGTACATGTATTAGACCATGGAACAGTAACACATGTAGACCACATGTATGGCTGCTGAGCGTTACCCAGAAACTGAGGAAATAGAAAACTTCACACAGATATGTCACAAAGGGCTTGACTTATCCAGAGGAGGTGTAAACTTAGGCTCTAATAAAGATTTTGGGGTATTCCTGGTACACAGTGTTTATCACCTCATTTGTCACATTTATTACCTCATATAATC
Organism: Botia almorhae; assembly: GCA_036877575.1. Classification (NCBI taxonomy): domain Eukaryota; kingdom Metazoa; phylum Chordata; class Actinopteri; order Cypriniformes; family Botiidae; genus Botia; species Botia almorhae. The sequence goes on from JAZGTJ010016434.1 coordinate 251, forward strand.
TGTGAAAGCAAAGCCGAGACGCCTGTCAGTTATTTGCGGTGATTGATCGGTGTTCTCACAGACTGAATGTTTTCACATGACCTCCCACATCTCTATAAACACTGAGCGTGGAAATCAAAGAAATCTCTAAGACAATGAAGTTGTGGAGAATCTTGGCTGGGCGATATGATGGTATACACCGAGCTTAGCTGTTTACGGTTTCCTAGCAACTTCATAACTGACAGCCGCTCTGTCAACTGACGCACGGTCCCAGGCGTGTGCATATTTTACTACCGCTTCGAACAACATCATTCGGCCCGAATGCAACGATAGGACAATCTACTTGCCTGTCAAACTATGTATGTGTTTATGTGTTGGAGGAGGCGTGGCTTCTGAAGGGAGGGCAATTCCTCTCTGGAATTGTCCACCCCACCTATAATACAGGAAATTAACCATTTCTTATTGCAAAAATATATATATGGTGACTGACCGTGTACTGTTACTGTAATAAAACTACTCATAGCGTCCAGCCCTGGTCTGTGTGTGTGTGTGCTACAGAAGAACGAAGACATTCATCAGCCCTCATATAATCCAGATGGGGATCTGTAGCCGGAGTTTGACCCTGCCATGCAAGTGCCAAAGAAAAACAGCAAGACTCTCAAATCCTTTTGAAAACCAACTGAGAATGTGCTGTCATTAGGACAGTGCAGCTGATGGGCTGGTGTGAGTTTAAACACACCAAACACACACAATCTCCGATTGTGTCAGATGGGTGTGCGTGTGTATTGTAAGAGAGTGAGTTGATTAGAGATTAAGTGTGAATTTGGAGGGAGGTTCTAACCGAGAGATCACACACCCCTAAAGGGGAGGGGCCTAGAGGAAGGAGCGAGTGTTCTAAATCAGCATAAATCATATAATTAAGAAACTCCCTCTTACTATAACAGGAAGACACACATGTAGAGTTAAAACAAAACATATGAGCTGTCAAGACCATTTAACAATGTAAAACATTCAAAGCGGTGAGGATATGCAATTAAACGCGCAGTTTACGGGTTTAATTCTGTTTTTTTAGTGTTTGTATGCTTTAGATTTAGTTCAAATAAATGGAAAAAGCCATAAATGGAGACCTTTTCACCTGCTACTCCCTGAGACTCAAATAATAAATTCATTCAGAATCTCTCTCTCTCTCTCTCCCCCTTCTCTCCTCACTCTCCTCTATTTGACACATGCCTGCCGCTCAAACAAGACTGCATTATGCCACAGGCTCTCCGGCAGAAAAACTCACGGGCGGAATTTTTGCACAAAATTTCCCTGTGTGTTTTTTCCACCTTTTACCCGAGTAACGAAACATCAAAGAACAATAAATCCTTTCACCCATCAGCTCCCCATCAGCACTCACCTCATATTCCAGCATTTAAAAAGTATTTACTACAGCTTAAACTCTATTCAATTATAAACTATCCAAAAATTACATTTACTGTCAGTCATCTGAAAACAGAATTCACACAAATATATGCAGGGTGCATTTTTTTATATTTACAATTTTATTGTGAACAGGTCGTTTTTTCATAGTTTAAGAGACTTACTTGAGAGCTCAGTTTATTTTCAACTTTATCTGTTTCTCAAAAATAAGATAAAAAGAAACATTTCAAAAAATAGACGAGACAAACACCTTTTTTAAAAAGAAGATTACTGGGGTCTTTTTGGAAGGAGAAACATCCGAGAGACAGGAGATCTCTATTTTCTCTTCAATAAATCTCATGGCTGTCTGAAAGAAATTGTTGAGATCTCATTCATGTTTTGTCTTTCTTATGGGACAGTATCACCCCCGGAGCAGTCGCTCAATTTTTTGGTGACCTGTCGGCTCCTCTACTAGAAGAGCGAGGAAAGATTTCAGAAATGCAAGCACTGTTTGATGGAATGCACATCTGAGGTTTCTGAGCCCCGGGGCTGAAGAAACATGTCAGTACAGTGCCAGCTCAGGAGGGCACCCTGCAAAAATACCTTCACATGCCACAGACCGCAGGAGATGCGCCGCATTGCTTTGATGTCAAAGGAGATTAATACAGTTTAACATACATTCACACATTGTTCCTGTAGCATAATTTAATAAACACACTGTTACACAAGTTGCTTTGGACTGTAGCATCTGCCAAATATATATAAATGTAAATGATCAGCTTTGATTGGGGAAATGGGTATGTTTGTGGGGGTGAACTAAGCAGTACAGGAAACTAAAGGCTAAAATAAATAAACTGTAACCCCACAGCTATGGGGAAAAAAACAACAAAGCAATTTTTACAATACAATATTGCTTCACATTTGTCACTTGAAAAAAACTTTATTTAACACTTATTTGATGACATAAAAGCTTCATTTTATTTGTCAAGGACCTCTGTTCCTGTAAGTCTAACTGAGACCTATCATAAGACCAGACTGGGGCCCCGGGACGGCTCTGGGCCCTTTGAAGCCTCCAAAATAACAGGGATGAGCAGAGAGGACAGTGATCAGATAACTGCTCAGCACTTAGTAGAGGAACATTCCCACCGAGATCCAGGGAAACTTACAGCATAGCCATGGAAAATGTGCAAGTGTTTATGGGAGAAAACAGGCTTGTATGAGCTGCCTCTTAGGCTTGGATAAATCTAGTAATCAAGGAAATTAAGAAAAGGGATTTTTTTAAGCAGTGGCTGTAGACCGCTGCTCTAAACATTTATCAGATACAATCAAATCCTTATATCAAACAAAATATCTAAACTTATATCTAAACAAAACGATATCGATTCATTCTTCTACAAAAACACTCCAAGCCCTTGAAACTGCGCTGTGTGTCCCGCCCATTGTTAATCTGGACCTCCCAGATCTTAATGACCAACCAAATCCGTTTTATTATAATGAAAGACCATCAGCTATAATAGATCATCCGAAACGCCACATACACGGAGTCAAAACGCAAGTAAACAAAACAGTCTTAAATATTCACAAATTAATATATCAGTTGCGTAAGATAAGCGCTTTATTTACTTACTGCCATGTAATCTTATTCCTAGAAGCACACGAATCGAGGACACTTTTTCTTTCATGGATGTAAAAGACTAATTGATTTCACCCCGCTAACCGTGTCCACACACACCTAACGGACCACAGATTCAAACAAAGAGCTTCTTTTCCCCAAATCCAGAACTGTCTCTCCATGAGAGTCATCCGACACATACCTTCATCCCACCCTCCCACTGATTATGAGAGAGGAAAATATATACAAATAAAATAAAGTTATACGTTTCATAGGACTTATGAGTCTGGACATTAAAAGTGCAGAATAAACAGACGCGCAATAAATCCGTAGGCTTGTACATGGTACATACAATAAATGCAAACATAACTTCTATGTGTTTAACATTTATTGTGACATATTCTAATTTAATGGTAATTGTTTATAAAACATAAGCAGAGTTTGATTCTTTTTTTGTAATATCTTGTGTGTCATTAGTATAATATAATTAAACTGTAAACTTTTGGGCAACAGGTGGCTTCATTTGAACTCCAGACCACACCGTAAGGTGTCTTTGATTTCATGGGGATTTCATAGTTTTGTTATATTCTAGCTTGGAGCGCACACATTTGGGGTCTCTGAGCCCTCAGATAAGTTCGTTTAGCTGTCGCGATAAGTTCGAAGAAAGTGCGCAAAAATCCAGAGGCGCAAAGCAAAGATGCGATCCGGCGGTCCTTTTAACTTCATCAATAAGTGTGGAAACCTATCTTACCTGCTCTGACATTTGGAGCCCACAGAACCAGAACGAGGAATAAACCTGCGATGAACTTGGTAATAGTGGAATCCAAAAGCCACCTTTTCGTTTTCCACATTGGGGACCACCCTGGCCTCTCCATGGTCGAGCGCCCGCAAATGTGCACAAAACCCGGGGCGACCTCTGATAATTTGACAGTGACGTCCCTTCTACAATCCCAAACGTGCCCGATCTGCGCTACACAGCCATAGGTGAGGGGTATTTGGTTTCGCCAGGCCCCCTTCGATGCTCCTTCTCTTGCGCCCAGCCTTCCGCGTGAAGGGATTTGGGCTTTAATCAAAGTGAGACGCGAAGTGCTCGTTCGCCTCACAGTCAAGGGGGCTGGACCCAGACCCGGGATTACAGGAAAATGACAAGGGAAACATACCCCGATTAGCAAATCACGGGGCTTGAAAGTTGGCGTGGGATCCACCCATTAGTTTTCCAAAGGCTCCCCTGGTCGCCCTCTTGCGCGTCCCCGCATGAAAGCCGGCAGACATTTCCCGGAGTGGCTTGAATGAATGAATGAGAGAGAGAGAGAGAGAGAGAGAGGGGACATCTAAGCAATGCATGTGTTACATTTGTCTGGTTTCAGATTAGGCCACGTGCATAATTACAGAAATGGCCACAAAAAAGTTTAAACTTTATACAAACTTTCGAAAATAATATTTCTTTCTATTTCTTTCTATTTCTGTCAATCTTTTTAGCAGATCTACTGTATATCCCCAAAAGAGTGCATGAGAAGCTGTGTGTGGGAGGAGGTAAGGTTGATTGACAAGCGCACTGACAGCCCATCATGCTTGTCATGTTCTCTCTTGTTCTTGCAGTGACCTTTTTGAAGAACGTTTTATTAACGTTATTTATCATATACATCAAAAACTTAATTCCTAAGTTATGAGTGGAACATTTCAGAAACATACAGAATTAAAAAAATGTTTGAGTAATGTTCTGATAACAAGCAGTAACATTAATACCACAGCTGGACGTTTTTAACGTTCCTAGAATGTTCAAAACACCTTTTTTAACATTTATGTTACTTATTGAAAATGTGAGGGGAACGTTTTTACAACTTAAACTTTTTCTGTAATTTGAACGCTGCAATTAATCAGTGAATTAGCACAGTGTCAAAAATGTTGTTATAACATTAATTTAAACAGCCACATAAAAGAATCAAATAGCTCATTCATTCATTGGCTTTCAAAAGTCAATTACTTCCAGATGGCAGAACTACATGACACTAAGCCTAAATACACAACAACGGTCTCATAATGATAATTTACTGTCAGCTCAGCTTCTGGAAAAACATTACTCCTCTTTGGGAGGATTAATGTGTAAATAAATGATCTAAAGAATTAATAGATGCTCAGCAAAATTATTGTATGCAGTGAGATACCAAATCAGTAAGATGATTCATGCAAGATCAGTGAGGTAATTTATACCAGTGAAAACATGATGTCATCACCTGAGGGCTCGCTGGAACTCTGCAGTGAGAACCGTCTGCGGTTACCTTCGCAGGAGATCCAGAGATTACTGATCGGCCAGGACGCAGGAAAATCACAAACCTGCGATAATTCCATAAATGAATAAATGCAGAAGACATGATCCTCAGAGCCAAGAACATGTGTTAGGACATGTGCAGAAGACCTTTGCATTTAAACTCATTCCTGTCTATCAGTCTCAGTTATATATGCACGCTTTAAGCAAGATACTGTATGTTTGGTTTTATCTGATACAAGCCAGTGATACATGATCTGGCATGGTTAACCATGTTACATCACTAACAGCAATAAACAAAACACTGGTCAAGAACCCAGGCTGTTCATGGGTGACCTTTAACCCAGCAGAACTAAATCCCCTGACCTTCAGTTACCAGTTTAAGTAACAGCAAGTTTAAAAAGAGAAACATTATTGGACTCAAGTATTGGACGTAGCTACACCCTTGGATCAGGGCCACGAAGAGACATGCATCAGCTTCCCTCTAAAACCAGACAAAGAACATGGTGGCGAGAATCACCAAGGACGTATGTTGAGTGAGAACCTAAAAAATGTCAGTGAGTCATTGGCGAAGTCATCAAACCAAATAATCCCAGATGGACCACAGGAAGGGTGAGGTAAGCAAGAATCGCGCAGTGTCCCTGGACAGAAGGTCTCAGAAAGCAGATGGGTGGTCTCCTACTGTAGAGTTTTCACAACCCCCAAAAGTAGGCAATGAGACCCTACACACGAGACCCTGAAAGCTCCACTCGTCAGGGGTCTGTAGATCTTGGCACCGATCCTTTAGCTTCAGGGTGCCAGGGCCCTGGCATCATCCTCTGGAATACGTCAAAGGAGACATTATATTGATGAAAGATCTGATTATTTACTTCTTCATTAGTCTCCTGTAGGGCCACATTTCATCAACCTTCTACCGTCTCTTTCTCCTTACAAGTTCTTCATCGCTTCATCGCAAGTTTAAAGCCGCAATCTGTAACTTTTTTTGGTCAAACATGAACATAACAGAAATCAGTTATTGAGCAAGTACATGACAGATCAGTGTTCAACACAATCTCCTTATCTTACCCTGATTCACAACTGTAGGTTTATAATAATGATTTATAATTTGAGCTGTCGGGTCTGATTCTGCAGTAAATGTCTGTCTGTAAACAGAAGAATATGCGGCTACTATATCACATGTGTGGGTTCTGTAGATGATGCCGCGTTTGTATCTTGTTCTTACAGCAAAATAACTGCAGTTTATGTTTTGAACAGAGATGGCAGTAGAGAGGCAAAGTTACGAACTGCAGCTTCAACAACTTTACAGTTTAAACATAAAAAGTACAAATGGTGGTAACGTTAAATGTTTTATTTCACCATATCCAGCAGATAAAAGTGCCGTCCCTGAATGTTTATTTGAAACATTTAAAGGGACCACACATTGTCTGTCCGTCTGGCTCCACATTGTGGAATTGCTTTTTAATTCCTGGGAATTCTAACAGCCATTGCAGTTGCACATTGGCGTGTCTTGGGAATGTCAAAGACAACAGACAAGACAAACAGAAAATATCAACAGAAACAGTCTGTGTTGGCAGGCCGGTTTTTTAGTGAAATTGTTCAAAACATTTTAAAACATTTTATTACATTAATTGTTTTATGACCATAAACATTTGTGGGAATACTTTAACCTGAGCTGGAGGTTGAGAGTTTATTTTAACTGTATACTTTTAAGAAACAGATACTGTAAATTAAGATGTACTGTAAAAACACTACTCCACTAACCCTGTAATTACATAAATTCGCTGTGTATTTACAAGCACCTTCAAATTCCACGACACAAGATTTATCCCACCTGTAAATTGTCATCAACATTAGATTTCTCAATATAAAGATCAAGGATTAGAATTAGCCTACAGCAGGTCAGAGGTCTTTTTCAACACTCACAGCTCATTGTAAACGCATCATATCTCTATCCAAACTTATAAATGAAGAGCTAAAAGCTTCAGAACATCTCGTCTTAAACTTAACAAGACTGCTGAGATCTCATGCAGACAGACAGTAAAACAGACAGATTGGTCAAAAATAACAGCAATGTACAATTATAAATCTGTGCAACATCGTAACCCGTGCAATGAAACTCTGATTATGTCTGAGCTTGTTCAATCAACAACTGTCTATGTACTGCCCAGCTAACAGGGAACATTCTCAAAATGTTGGCTAACATTCTCTAAAAGATCTCTTAAAGTTCTCTCAAAGTTATCAAAAAGCATTTTTGCAGTAATGTTTTGAAAAGGTTACAAAATTTAAAAAATGTTTGAATAATGTTTTTTAGATGTTATCGCTTGGTTATAAGAACTAGACATTTTAAACGTTCCTACAACATTCAAAACAACAATTTAATGTTTTTGGTACTTGATGGAAACATTAGGGAAACGTTTAATTTCAACCAAAATTGTTAGCTGGGTGTATGCATTTCCAGTCCTCAGGGTAATGTCTTTTTCGCTGCCAAGGGTGATAATCCTACCGATTATACAAGAATCTGCGGTTAGGTTTTGTTGGCACGGCTGTAGAAATGACTTTCTCCTCTCTAAAGCTGTCAGATGTAACAGGCTAATGATCCAAACAGAAAACCGCACAAGATCTGTTGTTTTCTTAATATAATTTCAGATAAATAATGTGAGAAACGAGCTCAGAAGCAGAAGACTCTCTCATAAATGTGTTAAAATGTAAAGTCTTCACTTACTCATGTCTGTAGTGCACGGCTGTAGCTAATATGTAGAAGAGGAGAACCATTCCTAGCTCCAGCGGGCCCTTTTAATTCTAATATGCAATCTGTAACGCTTTTTGGGTTAAAATGAATTCAATTGTTATTAAACAAGTACATAACAGATCAGGGTTCAACACCGTCTCTTTATTCAAAACGGTTTATAATAATGATTTATCATCCAGGTCTGTCCGTCCGATGTTGTCAGGTCCGTCCGATTTTACTGAAATGTCAGTTTAGCTTCATTTGACTTCAACGGGCATAAAGAAAAGTACGTAAAGTAACTTTTATGTTTTAAACAGAGATGGCGACAGAGAGGCAAAAGTTACAGTTTGAAGCTTTAACTTTAAACTTAGATAATTGGATTAGGGTTAAATTAGGGAAAAGTTTACGTTTGTCATTACTTTACACACACGGAACACATTGTGTATAAGATCCTGACTATGGCCCTACTACACTGGAATCAAAGCAATAATTTATTTTCTTTTGAGTAAAACCATGTTTAAGACAAAGTCAGAATGTGTGTGTACTGTCTATCTGCATCTCTTCCTGTTCAGATACATTCTTAAACAGCAGGTCTGAAACACAGGTGGGGTTCTGTTACTCTGTTCTCCACACGCATAACATAACAGGTCTGAATTTATTTGACCTCTCTCACAGCTGATGGTCTTTCCATTCTTGATAATTTTAGCTTCACTGAAGATTTTGGCAGCATGTGGAGGGTGAAACAACAGCTCGCTGATACAGGAAACATCTGACCAAACACAAAACCTGCAGACTGATTTAACACAGCTCTCCAACACACCAGGAGATGTTTGCCCAGCCCTGAAAACAGAGAGACAACAGCGGTGCACACGGTCCTGACCTGCTGATGTGAGAGAGCAAGAGATTCTGGACAAATGAAAAATCTGTTTAATGTTTCTAAGATACAGATATATTTTAGATATAACTGAGAACTCTTTATTAAAGAGCCACCTTTGGTTCTATTAGTAGAACTTTCTTAACATTGTATATCATATTCAAATAGCATTATTCTTAAGTAGTTATTGGAATGTTTTAAAAACGTTACTGAATTTAAAATTTTTTAATAACGTTCCGTAACCAATCAATAACGTTTTTAACAGTTCTGTTACTAAATTGAAATATTAGGGTAATGTTCTTACCACCTACAATTGTTAGCTGGGTATGTATCCTGCATTTTGGATGAATACAGAATAATCAGTTAAATTACATCTTCTCTTCAAGACTGTTTCCATGGTTACGCATCACAAGAGTTCCTTCATCACAAATCCTTGTGTGAGAGACAGATCTGTGTCAGAGGGACAATCTGTAGATGCACTGCTTCACCATTACACATCAGTCATCTTAGTGATCTGACCTTTGACCTGTCTTTTGGTGAGCACGGTCAGGGCTCAAGTCCAGATCTGATGACTGCATTCCCCATTCCTGCCTCAGCCCTGCCCAGACCTGCACTGCCCCCCACCCCATCTACACCCCACCTGCTGCAGGCCACCTCCAGCTGCTTAAATTAGTACACTGCCAAACACAGAGTGAGTATGAGAGACTTGAGTATGAGAGACATGAATATGAGAGACATGAGAGGGTCAGACATAAGCATGAGAGACATGAGAGAGTCAGACATGAGAGAGAGTGAGAGAGAGAGAAATAATGTGCAGGCTTCGGCTAACCAGGCTTTATACTAATCATGTTAATATCTACAATTATTAACAATCCCATATGCTTTTAAAATGACACTGAAGAATGTTCTAAGACATTCAAAGACATCTCAAAACCACGGCAACCACTTACAACACACTAAAATCACCCAACACCCAACATCCTAGCAACACCCTAGTTACCACATAGCAATACCCTGACAACCACCCAAAATCAGAGTGTCTGCAAGCTTTGAACAAGCAGGTCCCTTTAATTCAGAAAATCTATTATTTGTTAACCATTAGAAGTAGCAGCTGTAGGAAAGCATGACAGGAGAAATGCAGGAGAAAAGACAGACTGTATACACACACTTCTTTACGTAAATATTGTATCAATAATATCTCCAATATTATTCTTGTCACAGAGCAAAAATGTTAACACAATGTTTAAAAAACTGACCGTTTTGAACATTCCTAGAACACTGAAAATAACATGTTTTTGTTACTTAATAGAAAGGTCTGGGAAATTGTTAGCTGGGAGCACACGTAAATGTACGGGGAGTTGCCCCTGAAAACTTTCATTTTCATCACCAGAGTGTTTACACAACTGTATGCTGATTTAAAAGACAAGAAGACAGACCCTCATCTTTCAAATAACAGAAACTTCAACCACCAGCATGTCTGTGCTTGTCAGTTTCAGGTGGAAAAGCTCTTACACTGTACAGATGCTTCAGGTAATCCCTCACAGCTATTCCGTGTACACCTTTATGATGGCTATAGGTTTTAACTACAGCAAAATAAAACGCATATGGCGGTATATAGGTGTGTTGTAAAACAGAGCAGTTCTGTGTCTGAGCTAAGACCATTGCTAAGGTTTGTGCTTAGTGCTAACAGACTCTGAAATAAACACTCATTGCTTCTGTGATCTGCATATCTTTTAGGACACTGTTGCATACGACACTTGTGTTTGAACTTGCAAACTAACCCTCTCTCCTCAAGCATGTCTCTGAAATATGAGCATATTTACAAAGAAAGATCGACAGTAGCTCATTTCCCAGAGCAATCACTTAAACACAATGCCATCCCAGTTTAAGGTTGTAAGAACGTTTCCATTAAGTAACAAAAAATGTTATTTTTAATGTTCTAAGATTTATATCTATAAATCTTTATATCCATCTCTCTCTGTCTCTCTCTCTTTCTCTATCTATCTATATGTATATATATATTATATTAAATCTATATTATATATATATTAAATATAGATAAAGATATACATATATAACATTAACTAACGTTAATACAAGAATGTTTTTAATAGCCAGCATTCTGAGAGCTTTTAGCTGGGGTACCACTGGCCACACTCCACAATGGGCTTCAACATAATATATTTTTTTAGAAATATATTTAGATTATTGTAATATTTCAGTGATACATGCTCTATATTTGCACTGAACTAGCCTTCGTCTCGACACACAACAGATTTCTCTCTCCATCCCGTCCTGCAAAAGACAGAACCTACCCACTGAGGTCTTGAAGACTGTATAGCCACTCAGAGCCATGAGGGACAGCTGCTGGGTGAGGGTGGAGAACTCTATAGCGGTTACAGTGAATCTGTCTGTGGTCATGTGGTCCACACAGCTCTGTGGGTGGGGCACAGCATCACTAATAATTTGTGGCTGGAATCAGGCAAGAATCTTTTAGGACCAACGAGTTGGGAGAGGTGCAGAACACGCAGATCAAGGAGGAAATATACAGCAAGACCGCTTAACAAATCTGTGATTAGTTTGAGTAGAATATTCTCAGCATACATGACCACTGTGGTGACCTTAAACCCTTCATGTACTTCTGAGATGGTTGACAGATGACACAGCTGTAGAATTTAGCTGTGGTCAGGGTTTGGCATTGAAAATAATTACCTGCTTTTTAACATTTCAGACTTGTCTGATCTTTACCCAGCTAACTGGGAACCCTAAAAGTTTTCTCAGTTATCAAAAACGTTCTTGCATTAACGTTAGTAGAGCGTTTTTCCTAACATAATATATAACATATCAAAAGTGTTATTTTTGGGTTGTTAGTGGAATGTTTTAAAAATGTTACAGAATTAAAAAATGCTTGAATAGTGTTCTTATATCCAAGTGATAATGTTAACACAAGATCTAAAAGCAGAACATTTTGAATGTTTCCAGAATGTTAAAAATGTGTTTTGTTTCTCTCAGCCCATGCCTCACATTCCTTAACCTACAAACCCCACCTCATATTCTCCACAAGGGGACGGTGAAATATGAGGATGAGAAAGTCGTAATGAGATCAGCAATTTAGCACAAGTCATGTTTATATGAGGGAAGAGGTTCTGGAAATATTTCATGTTGATGCAGGGCTTGTTTTAAGCCCGGCTGACCTGTCAAAGCAGTTGTGTGATAAATTCAGTCAAAGGCACACAGGTCAAAGAATCTGAAATCAGAAAGACGCCATAGCATTTACAGTTCTCATACCTGATGACATAGAACCACAGCAAAACAAAACAAATAACCTAAACCAAATAACACAAGATTATAATAGTTGTCTACCCTTCTATACAAAAATCATTGGCATACAGTTACAGTCTAAAATCACTGAATCACAGCCACTGTGTGACATCATTAAATCATAGCCACTGTGTGACATTACTGAATCACAGCCACTGTGTGACATCACTGAATCACAGCCACTATGTGACATCACTAAATCATAGCCACTGTGTGACATCACTGAATCACAGCCACTGTGTGACATCA
>JAZGTJ010016435.1:0-12678 GCA_036877575.1 Botia almorhae
TACTACACATTATTCACTATACATTGAGTATGTGCAATCCCTGGGATCGAACCCATGACCTTGGTGTTGTTAACGCCATGCTCTAACCACTGAGCTACAGGAAAGCTCATATAATATTGTATCACCAGCTTCCTACTCTCTCCCTTCCTTTTATGTAAGTCATCTTCACCAATAGTCACTGGTAGTCACAAAGTTCAACCCTCCACCATGCCTTAAACAGAACACACAATACATAACACCCTTCTGAACAAACCTATTCATTCACCACCTCACACATAACCCAGCCTTCATAAACACCCTCTGACCCGCTGTGTGAAGGTGGACAGGACTCTGACTCTCTGGGGAAGGAAACGCATGTTGTGGACCTTGTAATGACGGAAGGAAGGTGAAAAGGCCAGAGGAAATTTCTTGGGACCCAACCCAAGCTGAGCACTGCTTGTGGATGCTTCTGTTGTGAGAATGTAGGGTAGAGCAGAACTGACACTGAGGAGGTTTTAAATGTATTCTTTGCTGTTTACATGATGGGTGAGGTGTGGTAACTAATTTGTGTTATTTGGCTGGGTTGTTTGTTTAAACTTTAACTGTTGCAACTAGCAGTTGACATTTATTTCTTTGCTGCAGATACCATTATCTACAGAGCAGATTTTGCAGATGCTAAACTGTATTTAGCAAAATAATCTCTGACAGTTCAGTCTTTCTATACAAAAACAAAGGGCACCTGTATACTTGTACATATGTATAGTTGTATAAAGAAATAGACATGAAATAATAATTGATCCCCAAATGGCCAAATATTTGCTCAGTGGTCTGGCTGATATAATGCTAATTGAAATGTGATCTAATAAACTATTTACAGTGTGATTGGGTTATACAGTACTGAACTTAAATCAGTTTTGAATACTTTCTATGTTAAGTTTAACATTCAAGTTGGGGGTCGTAGTAGGTGGCCCAGGCGCTCATATACAGAGAGTATAGTTTTGAAGATGGGTAAACAGAACCGTAAAACAAGCCTTTGTTAAGAAGTGTGATCTTGATCTGCAGGTTCATATCCTTCCTGACTGCAGGATACTACATAATAGGTTTGCATATACAGAAATATGTGTGATTGATATGGTGTCATTTTCTGATTGTAATGTACTGCAGGTTATCGAAAGTCCATCAAAAATGTGTTTTTGCTTGTGGATTCAATATAAGAGCTTATGCAACAGTGAGCTGATTGTTCATCATCAATTACTGAAAGGAAATACGGTTTTAGAGAGACACTGATAATAAATATGTCTTCGTAGATGTATGTTCGACATCATAAAGGGCCTGTCAGTCTCTTTGGCTATACGTGCTTGTCAAACGCATAAAAAGCAATCATGCTAATGTACAGGATGTTTTTTCTTCAGTTATTTATTTTGATGTTTGTGTTTTCGACTTTAAGTTCTGGTTGTAATTGACAATAGAATAATTTACCTATAGAGATGCTCCTTCTCTTTCTGCTTAATGGGGTTCGCTCTTGGGTGGGGAAGCTTTAAGCAACAAATGGTCACCAAGGCAACGGCACCCCCACACCCACCTCATTCTCCCCGGAGTATTTATTAGTCTAAGACTGTCAGACACAAACACACACACACACAGACACAGGCCTACATAAATCTTGTACAGTTTCTGTACAGGGGTGAAGTTTATAATATATAATATAATGCAGTTATATAAGTATAATGCAGTAATTTTGACCATAAACATAACCCGGCATGTAACAGTTATGGAACGAAATTATCCTCTTGAGTTTTATGGCTGTGAGGTTTTCCTGAAAGCTATTAAGTCTGGGTGATATAGCTAAAAAATGTATCACAGTAAAATGTTTCATATAATTTTTGTTGGTATTGATAGTATACGTGATAGGGATTGATAGTTATGTAGATATACTTTTAAACTTTTTTAAAGAAAGACCAACAGAAAAATAGGGCACACCTTAATTAAACCTGCAAAGCAATTACTCACTTTTTAACTGCATTGCTGTCATATGCTTTGGTAATTAAAAAAGTAGACAAAAATTTCACAGCCATGAAAATATACATTTTAAGCAGCATTTTTTTTTCTTTAACATTATTGACACAGGCTGCAGGTTTAAGTTACTTAGGATCTAATGCTTATACACATCCTGTGTTTGTTCCCATAAGCATCTGTGTTTATGTGAACCTTGTGTGTTTCAAATACATGCAAGATTAATTTAAATAAAATGCAAAAGAAAGTGTCTGGTAAGCGTGGCCATATGTATGTCAGAATAGTGTGCAAGTAAATTGTTTAAAAGATTGCACAGACACGACATTAAAACACATGAAAATCTGCTTTAAAGTTGATGAATAACAGCAATGTCTACAACAGAGATATATGCGCTATATACACTGTTTAATGTGGATGTGTGTCACACTGCATGGACAGGCACACATCCAGAATGTACACTAGCACTATCTAACAAAATATGTATTTGCAGTTCAGATATGAGCGAGTAGTTGTCTATTACTCAGTTTACATTTAAATGCATTTAAACTATTGTGTTTTCTACTATTAGTGATAAAGCTGTACAGTCAATAAATACTAATACCGTTTGTTCACCTAGCCCTAGGCCTATGGTAGCTATTTTCACCTAAATAACACAGTTTCAGCAGTTATTGCTATAGGTGTATACCACATAGGCAACAAGGCACAAGAAGTGGTGCTATATTAAAGCATCTTCACTGCTAGAATCTTGTTAGATACAGTGGACAAAAGTGACCATATTTACAATTTATTATAAAATATAAAAATTAAAATAAATATAAAATAATGTTTATGTTTCTAATTTTTCTAATATTATGTTGTAATATCTGGCTCTTGATTCTGTCATTCTCTCAGGTAAAAGTATGGAAGAGCTGAAGAGACTGCTGCTGTTAATATTGGGCTGTGCTGTTCAGGTAAACGTCTTGAATCACATTTTGACATCTATAACAGGAAACTTACATTGACATGACCCTGCCTGGGCATGCCTTTGCATTTCCAAAGTGAAACACAGGCTGATAATACTGCAGGAATCTATTCAGACACATCCCAGATAGATCAGTGGAGATAATTGTGGTAGATTTGCTTTAGCGATTAAATGTTTTTGTCTCCACCTTCTCCTGAACATTTTCTCAATTTTTAGCACACCTTTGGCTGGTTTTTCCTGATATGTGAATGGATAATAAACCGTTCACATTGATTTAAGGCCTTAAACTTCACAGCATAACATTTGCCTGCTGATTTACTTTCTGTTTAGAATCTTCTGAGCTTGTCTAATCCTGCACCGCAACTTCCCCCCAAACACAGTATTCCAGTCACGAGTCACTCTTTTTGAAACTATTCCGTGCATTCTTTTATTCCAGTTCTTTCATCTGTGCCAGTCACTAATTATCATGCCATACTCATACATTCTTTTTCAGTGCTGTTTTTACGTAAACACAGGCTAGTTATTTCTTTTTAAACCTTTCTCTTTTTAATCCTTGTCCTCTTTTCCTAACAGTGTGATCGTAAGGAAGAAATTATTGAGAAGATCAAGCTGTTGGATATTGAGACACAGGCTGCCATAGTAACCCTTATTCAAGAAGTAGGCTTAAATAACAATTTCAACCCATTTTTTTTAAATATGTATCACATTTTGCAGATGAATCTTCTGTCTGAGGCTCATTATCTCTTTGTGCTTGATAACAGGTCACCCACAATCAGGAGAATGTTCTGGACCTTCAGTGGCTGGAAGTAGAAGAGATGTCCACTGAGCAGCTCGACCCTCTGTCTCGCACAATGGCCTTTCACTTACGCAAACTCATAGACGTGCGAGATGAGTCTGCTGACGTAAGTTAACAATAAACTCCTTAAAACATTGATTGTCAGTCATTAGATGTTGATAGGTCTGTTGTGTGTCCCCAGGTGATCATAGAGCTGACCCAGGAGAGGGACTATCTCCAATCTCAGCAACCTTCCTGTCTTTTGAGCATCCCCAGCCCTGAACGCATATCCCTGTCCCCTGTCACCCTGCTGTCCAAAGAAGATCGGCAACACTTAGCCGTGGAGCTGGCTGACACAAAGGCCAAACTACGACGCTCACGCCAAGAACTGTGAGTGTTAAAATTAAGCCTGCTGAAATTTAAGAAATGTTGTCCAAGCAGACAGCTTTCTAAGGTTTGGTGCAGAGACAAGATCTCTTCTGACCTGACCAAACTGTGTCCTCAGTGAACCTTGTCAGTTTATAATCAGTGTATGTGATTTACAGAGAGGAGAAAACCGAACAGTTGATCGATTCCAAGAACGAGATTGAGCACCTGGACGCAGAGATTCAGAAGCTTAAGCAGGAGGTAACTTTATTTTTTTAGTCTTATTGCACAACTCATACAGTTTAGTAAAGCAGTGACCTAGTAACTATTATCTGTTGAATTTTTGTGAGTAGAACATGCAGTTGTTATTAGAGGCACGTTCAGTGCGGGCATACCGTGATGAGGTCGATGCTTTGAGGGAGCGTGCTGGGAAAGTGGACCGACTAGAAACCGAATTGACTCGCTGTAAAGAGAGGCTAAATGATGTGCACTTCTACAAAACCCGCATAGAGGTAACTGCACTTCTGCCTATATTACATGTACATTGTATTACAGTGGTTCCAGCATATTATGTAAAGACATATCCAGACATCTGTCCTTACCTGAAAAAAATCTAATTAATAATAAACCAGCCACATGGTGCTTTAATCAGTAGAGCAGGGATTGGTTACTTTGTGAGGTGACTGATGTTCAGCTGCCTGCTGGCGGCCCCTGCTGCTTTCATTTCTCATATTTAATGCCACAGGTGTCCACCGAGGCCCTAAGCTGTCACAGACAGGCCCCTGACTCTGACAGTCTGCTGTCTTTAACCTCTTTATCCCTTGTGATGTATTCGTTGTATCTGGCTATTTATGTTTCACTGTTGTCTGTCTTCTGTCTGCAGGAAATGAGAGAGGACAATATGACTCTACTGGAGACAAAGTCTATGCTGGAGGAGCAGCTTACTGCAGCCAGGGGGCGCTGTGACAAATTACATGAACTGGAAAAAGAGAACCTACAGCTACGCTCCAAATTGCATGATATGGAGATTGTGAGTGTCTTGGGGAAATTCAAAAAGTCAGAAGAATTTTCGATGCATTTTTTCAACAAAGATGGAGGGGTACTAATATTATGATAGACCTTGTGTTTGCCCTTTCTAAAGGCTATAAGTTTTGCTTAAGGATTTTTTGGAAACAGCAAGAACAGTAGGGAACTATTTTAGGTTAATCATGTTTCCATGCCAAGAGCAACGTATATAAACTAAACAAACTAAATTTTACTGTAGCAACACCTTACCATTGCTCGAGTAGCCACTCAGAATACCCTAGCAGCACTCTTTTCAATCACTATTTTCTTGAATATTAAGTCTGATTTAAAAAATATGGGATTGTTTATTATGCATAGAAGCAGCATTATTTGAAAAGGTATTACAATGCATCTTAAGTGTGTAATATTTATGCTTACTGTGTATCTCAGGACAGGGACAGCGATAAGAAACGTCTGGAGGAGTTGTTAGAGGAGAACATGATGTTGGAGGTCTCTCAGAAACAGAGCATGAATGAATCTGCTCACCTTGGCTGGGAACTGGAGCAACTGGCCAAGAACAATGAAGTCAATGAGGGTGAGTTCATCACAGTTTTCTCACATATTCGTTCTTTTTGAAACTTGATGCGTTTTCTTCTGAACTTAGAGTTTTACTGAGAGGTTTACTGGTTTACTTGCAGTACTGCAAACCCATTAGGAAACACAAAGAATCATAAGAAAAATCTGGGTTAGGTGCTGATAACCAATTGGTGTTGGTCAATTGTTTTCAGTGCAAATCCCAATGCAAATTATGTAAAACGTGTCACCAGAAAGTCTTTTTTATTGGAAAAAAGTTTTTTCATGCAAAATTCTCAAGGGCTAGTTGGGATTTCCTGTCTTGTGGCCCTTGTGGTGCTTTGGTATTTGGCAGTCCTTATTTGCTAATAGTGATATTGAATAGTGATATTGAAAAGTAATATGTGGTTTAGAAATAAAGATTTGGAAGACTTATTGGTGTTTATTTATTAATAGCTTCCTGCTATATCTTTACCCTTAGGCTGTAAGCAGTTCAGTGTGTGTTCACATTGTTGCAAAGGCAACAAATGGGTGACTCAGCATCTGCCTGGTTAACATTAATTACTCAGGAATGCTTTGTTTTCCTACTACAATCACACACACACACACACACATTTAGATGCACAAAACGTTTGTAATGGGATTTTAAATACTCTAGATTTAAAAATGGGTTATGTTTGTGTAATTTATTTACAGTAAACGCGATAGAAAACATATTAGGTGAACATTTATTTTATATAGTATTCACTCAGATTTCACTGAATTCTGTTTTCAAATAGGTTTTCCAAGCATCCCTGTCTGCTATTGACAAACACATGTCATTTGATACTCAAGCAAACAAAAGGTTTTGATTAAACGTGTGATGAACAGGTTTACACTTTAAAGAGAAACCAACCTATAAATGACTTAGCATATAGCATGCTCTGCATATTAAACTGGGTTAGAAGAAAGTATTTGACAACATAAAAAAGATTTAAGCTTTCATCAGGTTGGCCAATATACATATATTAATTACTAATAAAGAACAACTTTTTGTCATCCCTGCTTTAGCCCGTAAGTCTTTTGTGTTTGAGCTGAATGAGTCGTCATGCAGTCGCATGTTAAAGTTAGAGAAGGAGAACCAGTGTCTTCAGAGCACCATTCAGGAACTAAGAGAGGCCTCCATTAACATGGAGCAGAGTCAGCTGCATTCACTAGAGCTGGAGAGAGAGAACCAGAGCCTCAGCAAGAAGGTACAATTCACCTCTTTAGCTTATTTGGCCATTTACTAACAGCTAAAATGCTGAGGAGATGTCTGCTGTATTTGTGTGTTTTAGTTGGAGCGTCTGCAGTCCCAGTTGGACCAGGAGAAACAAACAACTCAGGATATGGAGAACCTGGGAGAAGAGTTGCTGAAGGAGAAACAAAGGCTGGAGAAATGTCTGGAAACACTGCAGGCAGAGAAAGACAAACAGGTGAAAATGTTTGACCTAAGGAAAAGTTTACGTACTCTATACTTTGGTGACCATAACATTTACTAATAATGTTTATAGCTCTTTTTTAAACCTTGAGCTGCCTCATTGTCTGCTGTTTACACAGAAGTTGTAAACAGGGACTTGCATGTTGCTAAGGTAATGACTTCACATGCTAAAAAACAAAAAATATACAGCATGCTCAAATACCTTTTAGACGTTTCTCTATGCAATAATCTATATTTGTAACTGACAAAGCATCCTGAGCTTGCATTATCAATAACATAAACCTCTACAGCTTTCATGCCTAAAATGTTGCTTAGTTTGGCAGCCAACTAGTTCTTGGAATCTAACTGATATATCCTAAATATCTTGTATATACTGTATGTTGAAGTTATGTCTAAAGTAGGCCTGTGTGTTTTTGTATACATGTGTGTCAGATCTCAGAGCTGGAGCAGGAAAAGGAACATTTGACACAGGCGGTGAGCTCCCTCCGGAAACGTGCTCAGGTGAATAGCGAGGCTCGTGTGAGGGAGGTAGAGACGGAGAACCGTGTTCTCCATCAGACCATCTCAGAAACAGGTGGTAAACTGGCTCGCCTGGAGGCTGAGAAACGACAAGTCACAAAGGAGCTGGACTGTCTCCGTGAACGAGGAGAGCGCTGTGAGGAGTTGGAACGAGAGGTAACTTGTCTGGAGCGAGTACGTGAGCAGCTACAGCGAGAAACTGCCTCCTTGAAAATTGGCAGCGAGCGTGCAGAGGCCCTGGAACGTGAGAATGCTACTCTAGAGCAAGACAACCGTAGACTGAAGAAGTTGGCTGACACAGCCCAAAATGCCAGCTTGCGACTGGCTGTTTTGGAGAAAGACCACCAGTTGCTTGAGGAGGAGAACCTGGAGCAGCGACGAGCATTGGAAACCCTTCGGCCAGCCACCACTCGCCTGGCTCAGCTTCAGCAGGAATACTCTGAGCTGGAGCGGGAACATGAGGAGATGAGTCGGACCCTGGAGGAGCTTCGTTCCCAAGCTAAAAGGAGCGAAAGGTTGGAGAAGAGCTGCAGCACCCTGAGTCAGGAAAACCAACGGCTCCAGCAGACCCTGGAAAACAGCACCACAAAGATTCAGAGTCTTGAGGGTGAGTTGAGGCAGAATGAAACTGAGATGAGGGATATAAAGAGAGAGCTTGGTGGGCTGAGACAGCTGGTAACACAAGCCGAGGCTGCAGAGAAAGAGAAGAGAGTAATGGAGCAGGAATTGGGCCAGGTGGAGAAGGAGAGGAAGCAGTTAGAGAGGGAGACACGTAGATTGAGGCAGCAGTTGGAGGTGAAAGAAGCATCTCTTGAGGAGAACTGCCTCAGATTGGCCAGTATGGAGAAAGAAGGTACGGCTGTTAATAAGGAGCTGAACCGCTTTAAAGAGACAGCAGGAAGAGTCAAGGATCTGGAGAAAGAGAACAAGGACCTGCAGAAACAGGCCACCATAGATAAGAAGACTCTGGCCATGCTTAGAGAGGTATAACATATAGTGTATTGTTATTGATAAAGAGCTCAGGGCTGCTTTTACTGGAGTATAAATGTTGGCTTGGTGTGGTTTGGTGTGCAGGAACTGGTGAATGAGAAGTTGAGGGTTCAGCAACAGTGTAATGAACTGGAGAAGCTGAGCTACGAGTTGGAGAAGATCGGCCTAAACCGAGAGAAACTTCTACAAGAAGAGCATAGTTGTGAGGATAAGTGAGTGACCGTTCTCTTATGGTATAGTAAAACTGTATTGAAAATGAAAAATAAATTGCATGTTCTTTCAAATCTATACCTCTCTTTATGGAACACAAAAGATGATGTTTTGAAGAACTTTCCAGCTGCTATTTTTCATACAATCAAAGGGATTTTTTCTCTAAAGATTGCTTTTAAAGATCCATTAATGTAGTCCATATAATGTTTTGTATTCCATGGCTTTTGAAGCCATACAAAAGCTTTGTGTGTGAAGCTGACCCAAACAGAGGTTATTACTGAATATCTTCCCCATTACCATAGATACTAAATAAATATGCTGTGTGAAGGCTGTCAATTCTGAAACCGTTATTGTGCCTACTTTAATAACAAATCTAACACCAACTCTAATATCTAAAACATGTCTTGTTTGTTCTATGAATGCTGCCCTCTAGGTGTAACAGGTGAGTTTATAGGTAAAAGGCAACTGTTGGGCTTTAGTTTCACACAAACTTACAAGCATGTTTTATTCTTTCTTGCATAGTTTTTAAGTCTTGCTGTTCTTTCTTGGGCATATTTATAATATTACAATGCATGCTAATATAGACTTTACTGTTGTGTGATGCTTTGACTTGGTCTGAGCTCTGTACAGCATTATAGGCAATCAGAAATGTATGTAGTTCTGTATGTAGTGGTGTGTTTATAATTATTTCTTTCATGTCAACAGTATGAATTAATTACAGTCCTGACTCTACACAGTGTATAAGTTCCAATATGATTAGTGGAACCCACATATAACCTCATTATTGGCCCACAAATGGCAACATTCCTCACCAGCTAATAAAACACAGCTTGAAGATGGAAGAAAAGTGCTACTACCACTCATATTCCACTGTGCTTAGTAATACTGCTAGATGGAGTGTTTGATGTGTGTGTGAGCATGTGCCCCCGATTGGTGTGTTTCTATTATAAATTATATTGAATTCTGTAGATGACAAATACTTTGCCTGTAGCAGTTTTAGTAACCTCTAGTTACTGCCAAGTAAATAGCAAATGACTTCACAGATACAGATACAGATCACTTTGCAGACACTTAAATTTGTTTATAAAAATAAAGTTCCAGTCAGAAAGCTGGGACTCTTTTTCTGATTGGATTCTCAATATGGGCCTTTCTCTATTAAACCTTAATACACATTCTGTTTTCACACCTTTCAGTAAATTTAAGATTCTGGAGACGAAGATTGAGTCAGCACTGAAGAAGACACTGGAGTTGAGAGAAGAGAAGATCCAGAGTCTGGAGTCTCGTCTGGAGGAGAGCAGCAGCTTAAACCTGCAACTCCGCACTGAGCTCACCACAGTATGAAAACTTTTTCTTGTGTCTAGGCGTCCTCAAGCTACATGTATGCATGTACATGTCAAAACAAAGGAAGTGGGGGTAAATGGTGACCTGTCTGATTGTATTGCTGTATCTAATATACACAACTATATCACATTTCAGGGGTGCTAGTGAAACATAACCTGCTTTGAAGTGTAGAAACCATATGTGTTGTAACTGTAACTTTATTTATCCCATTTTTGCCCTTTCTAGGTAAAGAAGAACCTGGAGGCCCTCAGGCAAAGGCAAGAGGAAGAGGCGGCCCATTCTGAAATCTCTCAGCAGACCAGATCAGGCCCAGACAAAGAGAAGTGGGAAAAAGAGCAGAGAGAGGCCACAACTGAGCTCCTTAAACTAAAAGACAGACTAATTGATGTTGAGAAAAACGTAAGCATGTTTATAATAACCCTGCCCTTTATAATGCAATACTATTATGTTAAATAGTCAGTGTTGTGACCTGCCTGTGTGGCTCTACCCACAGAATGCAGCCCTGCAGACAGAGAAGTATCTTCTGAAGGAGCAACTGAAGCAGTTGGATTCCCAGAATGCACAACTGAACGCACAAACACTAGCTCTACAGAAACAGGCAGCTTCTCTACAAGAGCAAAACACAGCTCTTCATAAAGATACTGCTAAACTACAGGTAGAACATAAGGAAATACGATCACCTAAAAGCAGAAACAATCATTGTTTGCTTAGATGCTTTTATTTTGACGTGCAGGACAAGTATGGTAACCCATACTCAGATTTTGTCCTCTGCCTTTAACCCATCCATTAGCACACACACATTGAAGTAGAAATTAGAGAACAAACATTGAAAACCATGGACAGTATCCACTATATTGACAAGAAAATAAATGGAAAATGGGTTCCACATGTCACAAGAATATATGTGATGTATTGTCAGTTTGCATAATAGCTAAGCATAACTCACTTTAAATAAGTGACATTGCCAAATAAACATAAATAGTTTTACATGCCTGGTGCTTTCTGATGCTATCAGATTTAGTAAGAAAGAGCAGGTGAGAATTCCCTATTCTGAACCTTGTTGACATAAGGGTTTTGGTGACACATGCATAGCAGTTTTATGACCTTAAAGACCAAAGAAAATGGCAGGTGGTATGAAATACGTTTCCAGAAAGAGCATAGAATGTTCAGCCACTGCTCACCTTCAACCCATACAGCAGGGCATTATACACACAAGAATTTATGTGAAGAGTTTAATGGCCATATAAAAGCACACTGTAAATAATGTATACATTGTATATAAATCTACAAAATATGTACATTTACATTTATACATCTGGCAGATGCTTTAATCCAGAGGCTTACAGTGTAAATACTTTTCATCACAATTTGTATTCACTGACAAGCAGAGCCCCGACCTTACTGTTGCTAGCACCATACTCTACCCATTAAGCTACAGGAAAACCTTATGTAAATATAAAATAAAGAGTCTTTAGATGACAGATTTTAACTGTTGTTTATCTTTCTGTTTGCGTCCAGGTGGAAAACTCAACACTAAGCTCTCAAAGCTCAACTCTTATGGCTCAGTACGGAGCTTTACAGTCCCAGCTGCAGACTCTAGAATCTGAGGCTGAGTCTGTCCAGAAACAGTGCGAGGAGGTGTGTGCTGCCCGCGACCGCGTTACACAGGACCACGAGCGCCTGCTCGCTGTTCATGAAAGACAAGCAGCCGAGTACGAGCAGTTCATCGCCCAACACGCGACCCTGAAGAGCAGCCAGAGAGCTCTGGAGCAAGAGCATCGTGCTCTGGAGAGCAAGTCAGTGTCCAGCTGTACTTTAAACATTAAGCATTGGCTGTTGGGAGTATTAGTGTACTGATTTCCTCATACACATATACCCTAAATACTGTCTATACTGACTACTGTAAGTAGTACATGAAAGAGTAGGCATTATGAAAAATTTTTGTAATATGATATCATTATCTTGCCTGTTTTATTCCTGTCAGTTAAACAGTCGTAAAAGAAATAATTGGTGTTTAAGGGGTAGGGCTGGGCGGTATGACGGTATATATCGTTACCGCGGAATGAAATGTGTACCATAAAAGAATTTTTTATTCCGTGTATACCGCGAAATGTAAATAAGTGGGCGTGGCCAACTCACGTGCAGCACGCGTGAGGCTGAGACTGGTCAAACCGTTGAATGCAAGACTGAAGGATACGCTGGGAGGTTGTAAAAACTTAAAAAAGGAGAAACGAACAGACGAGGAGGGCTCGCAAGCACTTTAGCAAAGTTGCGTTGCCAACAACGTACAGAGAATGCCGACTGAGAATTTAACAGGAGCTCAGTAATGTTGAATACTTTGCAACAACAACAGATTTGTGGGCTCTGTGAGATGTTACTTGAGAAAAGTGTACAATAAGAAGTTCTGTCCACATCAAGCTGTGAAATGTGACATACAGTGGAATTGTTGTTCATATAAAGTCATATTTTGTTATACTATATTTATAA
>JAZGTJ010016436.1:0-12677 GCA_036877575.1 Botia almorhae
ACTATACATTGAGTATGTGCAATCCCTGGGATCGAACCCATGACCTTGGCGTTGTAAACACCATGCTCTAACCACCGAGCTACAGGAAAGCTGTAGAGGTTCACTTGGTTTGGAACATGGTTTGTTATGAATGTATGGATAGATGCTTCATCAATATTTATGATTTATACCAGACCTACCAAAGCTGTTTCACACTACATTGCTATAGGTTGTCTTGTACATGGCTCCATCTATGATCTCCAGATCTGCTAAAATCTCTGTTTTAATAGCAGAAAGTAGGTTTAGCTCTGGCAACGTTTTCTCCGCTTTGTCATCATCAAATCCACTTTTAATTGTGATTGCTGAAGTGGAGAATGAAACAAACCTAGTAGCAAAGATGCTTCCTATAAACAAATATACAGGAATATTTTGCTGGCAGTTTCCTTCCAGGTACTATTTTTTTCTTTCACTTTACAGAAAAGAGGTTTTCAATGTTCTGACACCTGAGGTGTCTCTAGTGCTTGTTTTTTTACAAATGTTGCAGGACATGCGGCCTGATCTCGCATTCCAGTCAGGCAGCTGGTGTAAAGGTGCAGTGAGGGCAGCATGTGGCCCTGAGGTAAAGCAGATCACAGGGCTACTGGTGTTCACACTGCTCGGCTAGAATAAAGCACCACTGGCTTTTTGAACAGAAGTCAAAGCAGAAACACAATGACGGGAGTATAAACCAGAAAATGTAAATGTCTGCAGCTGGGAAAGTTCGAATGAGGATGTAATGAGATTAGGTTATTCTGTCATCTACATGACTGAGCAGAACTTTGCTCTTTCCTGTGTTGTTCTGAGCAAAGAAGTGCCAATGTGACTATTATATTAATTTGTTCCGAGAGGGAGCTGATGAATTATGAAGCCTTCACTCCAGAGAAGCATTCGGTGCAGATTGAAACATTACAATTGTAAATATAACTCCACCCAACCGTATTTTGTGATAAATGTACTTTCACATTCTTTTGAGAAGTTCTGAAAAATGCAAAGAAAGATACGTTGAGACTGGCAGTGCTAGTCCTGAAAAAATTATATGTGCGTCAATCTGTGTGCGTAATTATGAAGCGTGATGTTAATTCTGGTCATAATGTGAGTGTCCCACTGTCATGTCATTATTTTATAGAATGTCTTTAAGCAGCATCAACACCCCCTAGCGCTCTTTGTACATACACATATATATTATATATACACCCATATAAGCCCATGTATGGTTTGATATTTCCGCTTAGCTAATTTTTTGACAACACTCTCTAGTCTCTGTGTCTAGATTCTGTGGATTCTGCAATTTATTGCCAATTTTTTGTTACTGTGCAGAAATATCTACGAAAAATTGTGCATGTATTTGTATTCAGAGTTTCACTATTTGACAAAGATTTCATTTTTGGGAGGAGATTTATCAAATCTGTTCAAATCTGTTGTCTTACATTGATCTCTGTAATTATGGAATGAATCTGCTGTCTGTTCCTTTATTCCTTTTGTTCCCTCATACGCTTTTTATTTAGTGCCAGTTCACATCCATGATCCCCAGATATTGGCATTCTAATGTGAACACCAATAGGAATGCAAATCACTCCATTCCCAGTGTTGAGACAGGAGATGAGTGCTGATTTACCTCACAATCGCTCTGTGTCAGAACCAGTGTGAGACCATATAATTTCTCTATAGATTGATTTAGATTTCAATTGACCCGCCCCCATCAACCTGTGCAGTCTGTTAAATGAGCTGTTACTGCTTCTGAATTTAGGACTTTACACATTCATTTAATCCGAATTTGAGATAAACATGTTTGAATTGATGCATTGTGGGTAAATTAGACTTTCTTAACAGTTTCCTTAACAGGTGAAACTGTTGGAGAGACCCTGATAGACAAAAATGTACAGTATAATACAATGTAATAAAAGTGTATGCTAAATGCATAAATAAATAAATAAATCCTGTCATTCATTACTTTACCATTGTGATGTTACAAATTGGTATACTGTATCTAACTGTAACTTACAAAAAAGAAAATCTTCACACAGTGATTTATACAATATAATTTATACAAAACATAGAAAACTTTATTAAGGCACCATGACAGTACACTGTAAACTTTTTTTAATCAAATTAGCTATACAAGTCATTTTAACTCATATTATACATTTTGGTTGTTGTAACTTATTAACAGTTGAAATTGCTTAATCAAAGTTAAGTTCAATTTATTTTGATGAGTTTAAGTATTGTTTTGTTTCATGACTTATTGATCACATAATTTTTTACAGTGTATTGCATATATGGTTTTGAATGATGTCCTTTTATGGTGCTTTTTTGTGGACTTTGTGTAACTTGGTCATTGTGATGGGTTCTCCCTTCTTATTTAAATGAAAAACAAAACAACATGAGGACTTTGAATTAAGTCAGTACAAAATTTTCATTTTGAGTAAACAACTTTAATATACTATTAATATTAAGAGTGCTCCCAAACTTTCATTTGAAACTTTTCAATTTCCCCCCCTACAGTATCTATTACACTCATAAAGTAACAGGACCCTTTTAATGGTGTTCCTCTCTCTAAAGGTCATGTTCTCTGAAGTGGGCGTGGAGAGCTGGATCAGTCACTGTGCTTTCCATACAGAAATGAGTGACATCTGAATCTGACTGCATACTGCACCTGAAAATGGGTGTTTTAAATTACCACCTGTATTTCAGTCACCCAGTGAAAGTCACCCAGGGCCCTTCCTCCCACTGTTTGGCTGTTTTAGCTGCATAACACAAGCGGAGGTCATTGATCTAAGCTTTAATGTAAGGTTTCGCAGAGAGCGAGTGAGTAAAATCTGGCACTGTTGCCCTGGCGTGTCCTGAGAACAGTCGTCATGCATTGAATCTCTGTACATTAAACTTGAATCCAGAATTGTGTGAGTCTGCCCCCCAGTTAAACTCATGTTGCCCATAATTAGCCCCTCTGTGTGTTGTCATGGTGACGGTCAGCTGTGATTAGCAGGGACAGATTTAATTACAGCGGGCTTGAAAAGACAGTGGGGTTTGGGCTTGACTTATGTCATGTTTCTTTGAGCCAGAGGGCAGAGCTTTTTTCTAATGAGCCAATGAGTGAAGGACACATTGAGCCTATGGGCAGAGAGCACTCTGAACACTGTGACCTGTGACACAAGGAAAGAACAGATGCCCTAGCTTGTAAATAAAGTTACTGTTTTATAAAAGTAATAGAGAAAGGACATTTTTAAATGTAAATGAACTGTATGTGCCGGGGCAAACAGTGCAACAGTTTGTATCTGCTGATATGTTTCTACATTTGTATGACATTAAAGTCAATGCAAAACCGAATTCCATTTGATTTATCTGTACAAAATGTTTTGGCGAAAGTAGACGTTCCATACCAGAATGCCTAGCTAAAAGCCATTGGTTACATGTACATGTATGCATTTGGTAGGCGCTTTTATCAAAAGCAATTATGCTTCATGGATGTTCCCAGTAATATTACGGATGCAAGATTGGGAATAACTATTGGATAATATTAACTATAATATTAAGGTGTTCCTATAGAGGATGTGTTAGCAGCACAAAGATTGTGGGGGTCACTTCCAGGGAACACATATACTGATGAAATGTATAACTTGAAATAATATAGTAACATGTATATAATCTGTCTATCTGTGATTGTTAACCTTGCCATTGTATGTTTTTAAACAATTTTTACGCCTCACTCACAGTGTGTTGTACTAAAAGGGCTGTTGGGTGAGACAACATTAATGTTATTGGGACATCATTCACAGTCTATTTGGGGTATAGACCTGGACTGTGGTCGTATGTTTGGTGACCTCTGTTATATACTGCAGAACTTACAGTTAGAAACCCAGTGTCTCAAAGCGGTTCAGATCACCCTCAGAGATCCTGCATAGCTTGTATTCTTATTAATTCTTTACAAATCATCAAACATATGAAGCATTTCGTGTTCTTTACGGTTCTAAGCCCCGCATTTACGACTTGACAGGCATGATTAATGCCTCCTCCAGTCACACGACTAAAACGGCGCTGATAAAATACCCGTCAATCGCCCTTCTTGCCGGAGCTTTGAAAAGCATCTCTGAATTAGAGGCGCGCTTTGAATTTCAGTCAGGGGAGAGGAAATCGTTCGTGCCCTCAATTAAGTCCTAAATGGGTTCTTAAGGAGCCATTTGCAAAATCTCTATGACGTTTTTAATAGATGCTTTAAAGAAAAGGATGTGCCTTTGCCGCCCTCAATTACCAATAGGTGACAATCACAAAAAGGCTGCATGTGACTGTTACCGCCTTAGCTGTGATGTCCTTTGTGATCGACCTATGATCCACTGTCACTGATCCACACGAATGTCAGTTTACGTAAACGCCTGCCAGAGAGGGTTTATTTATATCCAGATCAATACTGTGTTATAGATTACGACGGCCTCAGGTGGGAGTGAGACTTTTAACATGAATGTCTTTTAAATGTGACCTGAGTGTCTCCTGACCTTGTGGCTACAGGACCGCTGGAATCTCATACCGTTGAGACTTATGGAACAAATATACTTTGTCTTTTTTAAATGGTATCAGAAGGAAACTATCATTATTGTGGCGTGGTGTAGTGTTATAGAAGCGGATGAACTAGAGGATGGCTTGATCCCTGTAAGGTGCAAACCGTAAGCTATTAACATTGTGCCCCTCAGCAGGGTTACTCCAGGGGGACCGTGCCTGCAATGTCCTGTCATAGCTAATGTTCTATTGTGACATCATGTGAATTTTGTGGAAAGCAGTTCTAGAATCCCTGAGAATATGTGCTGTTAAATAAAGATTCTATCTATCTGTCTGTCTGTCTGTCTGTCTGTCTGTCTGTCTGTCTGTCTGTCTGTCTGTCTGTCTATCTATCTATCTATCTATCTATCTATCTATCTATCTATCTAGAATAGAATCTTTAATTTAATTTAAAAAAATCTATTTAATTTAATTTAATAGGGCTGTTCATTTAACATGTTAACTTAGTACTTTTAAATAAAGTAATAAGCATTGCCCTATGACTTGTATGTATTTTTCCTACTAAGTTTTTATACCATTGCAGCGATTCAAGCTTGAAATGCTATCTAAATGCAAACCATGTTTGTTTGAAAACAGCGGAGTGCAACAAAATGCAGAAGAACGCATGAGTCTTAAAGCCTCTTATCTTAAACCTCCATGCAACTTCATAAATACATCAATAAATAGCTCTAGATCTACCTCAGATACATTTACCACGTGATTATTTATGACATGTAATCACGTGTAATTCATTTGAATAGCTTTTTAGTTGATTGATAGCTCTGTTCTATTCCTCTGAAGTTTATAAGGTGCGCTGCACTGCTGCGTATCAATTCCTTCCCTCAGAAGAGACAGAGAAGGGAAGCCTGTTATCTCCCTTCTGACACAAAGAATCATTTTATGTGAGGAACAAGCACAGTGTGCGACTCAGTTTGTCACGTTATAGAACTCGGAATCTTTTTTAAACACACTATTACCACCTGCTGTCATGTCTATGTACTCAATTCCACAGCTGAACCGCTGCAGAAACTCACCACATCCGTGTCTGTCTGTTCAGACGCCTTCAGATGGGTCTAAATGTGAAAGACTTCTCAGCTCTGTACAATTATCGGGATGCAGCTGGTAGTGTTGCTGATGGCTGTTTAAATCAATGACCACAGAAGCGCTTTTCACGCTCTCCCCTCACACACTTATTATTTAGTCTTTTAGAAGCAGCACTTTTTCCCTTTGGCCCGATCCTGTAAACTTTCTGAGTATCTTCATTCCCGTGTGTAAGAGCTGTGTGCGACAGTACATCTTCCACACTGATGTTTTATCTGGCTGTGGCAAAGCTACCAAACTTAATCACTTTCTATTTATCTTGGATTAGTGTGTAATACTTTTATTAGTGTGTAATACTTCCCTGTGCACTTACGCTCTTTATTATGGCAGCATTCTGGACGGTGGCATACACACATACAAAGGTTTATGAAAAGGGGCTCAAGGAATCCAAAACATTTTAAAACATTGTGATACACATAATACTGTTCCTGTAGCCAAATTGGTGTTGAGTGTCGAGCCAGATATACCAGATATAAGATTTTTACACATGGTTCAATTACCAGGGAATACACAAACTGGTAAAATGGCTTTTGATAAAAAGAAAACGTGGACGTAATGAAGCAAGCTGTACTTAACAAAAGTAAATATGTCTGTAACATCAGGACATGCATGTGTTAATGGAATGAGTGGGCGACCAAAAGAGTTTTCAGCTAATCTTAAAGTACCAAGTTTGAGAAGATTTGTAACTTTAGTAAAAGGAAGGTGACTAATGTATTTATTAAAAGCAGTTTCTTAAAATTTTTTAAGAAAAATGTTATATTTAATTATTGTTTATTAATTAACAATTGCCAAATGTTTTAGTTGGCACTTTAATGTAAACTCACATGCAAAGTCTAATCTGTCAGCTGTGGCATTAATTGACCATTGTTCCAGGAAAGATTTTTCTTCATAGCTGTGTTATTTATATCTTGTTCTTATACCATAATAATATCACAAATTAGTATTTCACATTCATTTATTATTTATTTGGTAAATACCAGCTGACTGTTATTGCGTACAGCTTATTCTCATAGAAATGTATTATAGGTTGAAGCTTATGCCCTAAACAGCAACACTCCAGCAGACTGTAACTTATCTGAGGCCTGCTTGGGAGAGGAACAGATATTCGTTAAATTTTAGGCTTCAGGCCCCTCATATCCTCCACACAGCTGTTGTTAGTTATCTCGGCGTAGCAGTGCATTCTGGGAACATAAGGCCTCCATGGCTGAGGGCAGAAATGTGATGTTAATATCATCTGCTTTTCTCACTTAGTCAAAGTTGAAGCCTGGCTTTGAAAGCCAGCAAAACATAAACACAAAGCAGAAGTCTCCAAATAGGTTTTAAGAATTAAATTAAATAAGAATATAATAATAAGAAAAAGTACATGCAGGAAAGCTTAAGGAACGCTGCTTTGGCATCAGAAAAATATATTGTCTTTAAAAGAAGAGGTGCTTATTGTTAAGTTGGGTTGTAATCAATTCAAAATCGATATGACAGACTGTTACAGAATAGTGTGGCCATGCCCCTTTTTTGCCCCCTTTATATCATCTTGTCCCTTTTCTGCCCCGTCTTTTATCCGGGCTGTGAAACAGTGACGTTTCTAAAAGCTTTAATTGTTTTAATATTCATCACTATTTATTCAGTGCAGACATACTTGTAGTCAGGGCTTGTCGGAAATCTGTGGTACACAGTCCCGTCTTATAATGATACACATTAAGAGTACTTAGATTTTCAGCTGTGCGACTCGTCGTTGGATGCTTGTTGCTATGGTTACCACTCTTCATGAGACATGTCTTTTTGCTTCGGCATTGACCCCCTAAATTTCTTAATTTCCCCACCAGCCACAGCTTAGACATTTCATCAGTCCTCATGACCACGATCGGGCACTTATGTAATTTTCCGAAGTCAGTTTATTGACTTTTAAACCACTTAAAAAACAAAAGCATTTATTTCATAAAGTGCAAGCAAAGTGTTTTCGAGATGTGCAGTTCAGTGGATTGTTTTTGCTAAATAAGCTTATGTAAGTCTCCTGTTTGTTATAATGTGGTTTACCCTGAAAGAGGATTGATTGTTTGCTAAATCTGTGCAAGCGTGTTACTGTTTTGCTGTTTAATTAAGGGGTTTAAGGATTTGTCATGTTTAATAAATCAGCAGTTTGTCCTAATCACTTGCGTGTGAATGTCAGCAGTGACATGTGTATATAAATCCATGAATGCATATTTGAGTGAATTTGTTTCTATCTGTGTTTATATGCACTTTGGTGGCTGTTTCCACCTGCCTGTGTCAATCTCAAGGTCACATCTGATAAAAAACAGCCTTTGTCTACATATAGAACAATTCCGAAGACCATTTGCAAATGTATTAATGTCTATGGGTAGCGAGTGATATATAGTGACATGAATCACTAGGTCTGAGCATACAGAAGCCCCATAAAGGATTTGAACACTTAACTGTATCAAACCAAATGGCTTTTGAGTCTAAATATACACATTATATAACTATGTGCTTAAATAACTATAGGCTTAAAGGTAGCACAAGCACTTTTGTATCAAGACATAGATAGATACAGTGAAAATAAATGTGAGCCAAAGTTTAGCATAATTTGTTTGCAGAGGTCTGCAGGTTTATCCTTCAAGACTGTCCAGATAATAATTTTAACATTAAATTTACCGTCTCATAAGAAGACTTCGGAGGTTTTTGAGATGAATTGCAGAGCCAGTCCTCAGATCTCAGATAGTTTGAGAGTGGACAAAATGTTCCCAAGCAACAACTGCAATGTCAATATTTCTAAGGAAACAAAGGCTCACGGTAGCATCCAGGAAGTTCCATACAAATAGAGGATAATGTGTGAGTGTTTGCTGGTTCCCCTGCTGTGTCTGACAGCAAAAATGTCTGAGTCATCACAATAGAACTTAGCAGATGTTCATAAGACATTCATAAGAGGACTTGAGGAGAACTCGCTCGGGTTCCTGGTCAGAGAACATAGCAGAGGTCCACCGAGTGATGTCTTCTGCTGCTTGCTTACACAAAGTAAGGGGAAATATAAAGGAAAAAGGCTAGCAGACAGTGATTTAGTTCAATGGAGGGCAATTTTAGAGACATCTTGCTTTATCATGATGAGCATGGCATTTCCTTTTGAGTTTCTGAACTACTGTACTTGGATTTACAGAGTTCCGTAAGTCAGACAGAAGTACTTACTGAATACTTCTTTTACTCAGGAGACTAAAATGCTTTAGTAACAGTGTATCCTGCACACTTGGCTATAGTGTGGTAATATAGACAACAAGACAATTGTTATGCAGTAGTAGTATAAAGTTATATAAATTAATGTGGATAGCAAACCACGGATCATTTGGTCTTGAAAACGTTTGTTCTTGGAGAAATATGTGAGTTTGTATTAAAATTTGTGATATCTGAACATTGCTTAAGACGTAATTGAGAACTTTTTAGAAACTCTGGAGGAAAACAGATGAGATGTATGGGGGATTTTTCTCAGGAGAAACATCAGAGAAGCTGGAGATTTCAGTAGATGTCTTCATTTTCTTGCAATTTAACACATTGCTGGTATGTGATTTGTGTAACTTAGCCAGAGGGAAAAAATCCTTTGGAGAAAAACCGAAATGAATCAAAATGATGGCGAAATATTTTTGTTTGAATAAAAAACAAGAGATGCGTCTGTTGTTTCAACATAAGTTACAGTATAATATAAGACTTCGAATCGCCGCGCGTTACGCCATCATTACATCCCAAATGTCCCATTAACTGGATAACTAACCTTGAGCAATAATTAAGCTTGTCTAAAATGGCCTCTCCATATTTCCCAGTTCCTGATTACAGTCATTAGGGAACAGGATGAGATTGCATTCCCTCTGTCAATAGTGCATACATTTTCTCTCCTACACTGTTCCCCCACTCATTGTTTTACCAGTGTGACCAAACACGACCTGAGCAGAAAGTGAAAAGAGTTTTTTTTTCTGAAAATACAGACATTTAATCAGACGGGTGCAATTTAGTTTTTTATGCATATTTTTAATTCGTCCTAAAAAATAAAGATTCCATTAAATAGATAGTCGATCTGACACAAAACACAACGTTCTCATACAGCTTGTACTGCATTACGGATACCGTTCTGTCTCTTTTACACTTAGCACACTGGGCAGTGTCAGGCTTGGAGGGTTTCAGGAAAGAATGGCATATCAATTTTATGGTGTTTTTTATATCCATTGCTGAAGTGGGCTTGTGACTGCTTGAGTTATGCCAAACCTTAAGGCTCTCATTTCTCTCTGTGGCCCCTTAGGTGTTTTGTGCTTGATCTGCTTAGATCAGTACAACTTAATTAACATTTGATGCCACATTAAGTTTCTTTTGGAAAGAGATTTCGAGTGCAGACAGTAAGTACCACACTGTAGCCTAGTGTGCAGGATACACTGTTACTCAGGTGGAAAGCAAAGCAAATTAAACAAGAAGATTTTTGTGTCTTTGCCTTCTAATTTCTAGTTGATTCCTTTCCTTTTTAAATATTTAAAAGAAGTCAAAGTCTGACAAATTAGTGTCAAAAAGGATATATTCACGATGAATATTCATAATGGCCATATGACGCTCACAGAATGTTGTTTACTATTTGAATAATCTCTGCAACCTACGGTTCATAGCACCAGCACTGGATAATTCGTTCATCAAAGTGAGTTTTGCTACATGGCTTAAGGATGTTTGTTGATTGTCTTAGGTGGTAACTAATTTGTGCCTCTAGCTCCACCCACCTGTCTGTTGTGGCACTAAAACACGTGGCGTAGGCTAAATGTCGAATGATTCAGACGTCAGTTTGTCACGCTCCCTCCTCAGTTCTCCCTCAAGGTGAGAGATGATTTCTATAGCTGTAAAGAGATACATAATAAGAAATACATTGATGCGTTATATAGTTTATTGAAGCATTTCTCTTAAAAAATGTACGTTCTGTGTAGTCTCAACTCACTAAATACATAAAATCGAAGTAGCATTAAAGTGCAATGAGACAGTAGCTTACAGTAATTGCATTTTCTCTTTTATTTTAATTACTGATGAAGGTAATGTAGTTGAAACTCTGAAAACTCATAAACTTGGAAAACTGAAACTGTGGAGAAACAGTGTGTAACTTATTTCTCACTGAGTGTTTCGAAATATTCGATTCGTTTAGCATTTTCTGGCATTATTACGTACAGCATAAACGAGAAAGTCAATGTTGCCAGAGAAAATTAAGCTAAGTCTATAAAACATCCTTCTTCTTGAACTGCACGTACCCATCAGCCCACTAAGTGATGATGTCTCTATGGGTTTAAATGAGCATTAACTATAATGGCGAACATTGCTGGCAGAACTAGTCTAACAAATGTAGGGCTAAATATGGATTAGGAGAATGGGCAGCACAGGAACATATTACTCATTCAGTCATGGCAGGAAACGTTACTGAGCGACTCTGCATCTCTTGACACAGAAAACACAGGGAGCCCCCCTCCATCTGTGAGCAGTGCTGTAGCGCATCTAAAATAAAATGTGGAGCAGCCATCAAACGACATCTAAAGGATTATTTGTTGTGTTTTTGTTAAATATAGCAATCGGATCGTTATTGGCAGGTTTGGGCCTTTATCATCTCATCTGTTTACCGTGATCTTTTTGGCAGTCGAGAGCATCGTTGTCCTCTTTTGCTTCTCACAGCTTCTTGGACAGATTTTCTAAGGGTTGGTGATGAAGATGTGTCATGCTGTCAGCAGATGTTCCATTTCCTGTTATGATTCCACTATTTCTGACTTTCTGTCATTGGCTGGACGAGACGGACAGAAAGCTGACTAGGCTCCAGGGTCGGCCTGAAGAACCGCTAAACTTCTTAAGCTCAGATTTCAGCCCAATTTCAGGTGGCGCTTGCTGCGAGAATGCTAATCGCCTAAGATTAGCATGTGTTAAAAGCAGAGTGTCAAACCATTTCATGTGCTTCATATGCTTAACCAAGACCTTCAGCCAATGGCCTGTACTTTCAGCAAACGGCAGACAAATCACGACCCTATGATTTAATACTTCTCTGCACTTGGCAGACGCCTGTATCCAAAGCAACTTAAAGCCCATTCAAGATACACACTGTATCAGTATGTGCGTCCAGGGATTTCACTCAGTGTCCTTGACATTGAAAGCAACCTGCTCTTTCAGCTGGTCTGATGTTGTGAGAGCAAAGATGATGGCAGTCAATGAATATTATGTGCTTGAACACATACTTGCATTACCTGCATTAATGTAAATAACACAATATACAAACGATAATTTAATATGATTATTGCATACCACTAAATGATAAATGGTAACACTAAATGGTACTATGTATATTACTATTGTATTTATTATATATAACTACCTCCATCTTATGTAAGTAAACAGAATGGTTAGTGTTGATTTGATTAAAGAATTATTGTGTTTTGCTACTGCAGGCTGTTGGTCGGTGTGGACATTTACACAAGGAGAGCGAGGGACTCATAGATGTTTCCTGACATTTGGGGTCGATGTTTAGGGCTTTAGGGTCTCGGTGGGCTTATGAGCGAGTGGTGTTCTGCATGTGTGGCACTTTCCTGCTGTGGAAATGCTTTCTCAGACACTTTCTCCATTACGATTCCTTACGTTTCACCTAAAGCAGAACTGCACACACATCAGCTTTGGAAAGATTAATCCGGTTAGTAAACTGAACATTGACGGTGTCATAGACAACATATAGAGCACATGTACAAACTGAGGATGAGAAGGGGTGATCCAAAATCTGTAAAAACAGGACACAATTTACCGTATTCATATGAAGCAATTTTCCGTATTGATTCTCTTTTTTAATTTTGCACTGCTTTGTGTTGTTTTTTAGGGTTAATGGAAATGTTCGTCAAATTAACTCATTATTTATAATTTAATATAAATTTAATATATTAAAAATATTATTTATAAATTTAATATATAATTTAATTACTGACATGTCACATTTAACAGATCAAAATGTTGACAAGTTTATAAATAAAATATTTACATTGTGGATGATACCACAACTT
>JAZGTJ010016437.1:0-12676 GCA_036877575.1 Botia almorhae
AAAATATTTAACTTAAACTTTTACTTTTTATATTTAACTTTAAACTTTTATATAAAAACTTTTACATGCATTGTTAAATAAAAGATGTCCGGATTGTTAAATGTGCAAACTTTTATAATGTTGACGTTAGACAGACGCTGCTGGATTTCAAACATGCGCATCCACTGGCGAACTAAGAGAGAAATAGAGTTTATAAAGTTTATAATTACCTACCTACACAATCGATTGACAGGAATAAAACATAACCGCACGTTGTTTGAAAGGTTTGTTTTGCCTCCGTTATGTATAAACTATATATATTTTCCTATTCTGTGATTGTGCAATGAAATATGAAATGTAAGAAATATAAAATAACGTTTTGTTTGAAAGATGCTTTTGCCTGCGTTTTATAAAAAAGTACAGGCTATATATAGAAGTAAGCGCTATGTAGAAGATGATGCGTATAAAAAGCGCTATACAAATAAATGTTAAAATTGAACGTATATATGTTTATTTCTGGTATTTGTATTTCTATTATCTGTGATCGTGCAGCATCATTTGAAATGTAAGAAACAAATAAACATTATGTGACTGAAAACGATAATAACTGTGACACATAATAAGCGGTGAGAATTTAGCAGGTGATCACTAAATGTTCTAATCACACTGTGTGATTAGACTCGTACGCGTCAAAGGGCTGCATGTTAATACAGTACATGTTTGAACGGTCTCCTTAATAAGGAATAAGATGACTTAAATAAATGTAAATAATTCAATATTATCATTATTTGGGCTTCTGACATCTGCAGCTTTGTCATGAACATTACTGGGTGGCACAGGGTTAGTTCATTCTCCTCAATATCTTATTCAGGTTTATCTCGTTCTCTTCAAACTCGCGCTGCTGTGACGTACACACTTGTGAATAAAAAATGCAAAACACACAACAAACATTTTAGAACAATTCCCAAAGAAATGACCAAACTGGAAACATACTGGAGGTCAGAAGGTTTGCTGTGTTGTGAGAACAGTTGACCCTCCAGTCAGAAGATGATACTAAACCCCCACTCTTTGTTTTCTTATAGAGTCACATGACATCACATGCTGAATACTCACTGTGGTATCAAATGTATTTGGTGAGTCCTTCCTAAAGAGTTTGGGTACTTACCCATAAATGTTAATTAACACATTAATTATGAAACATGTACTAACATGTAGTTAAGGCTGCAGTTATATACTAACTTCATTAGTTCATGTTTAGTTAATGCCTTCAATAATTAATTATATATTTGAATTAAGTATTAATTTAGGCATTAGTACAAAATTAGTAATGTACCTTGCCTACCTAAAGTGTTACTTGCTAATTATTTTATACTATATGTCATTAAACCTACGTATGTACCTATAAATGTACATATGTGTTAATTTTAATTTCAAATCTTGATGATCCATTTGTTATTATTGACTGTAGCTAGATTGTTTTTGTTTTGACGACAGATAACAGGTGACACCCGAGATAGCACAACTGCAAAATGACTACATTGTAAACTGTGGTAAACCTGCAGATAGAAGGCTGAAATGTGTTTTCAAACAGCTTTGGAGGTGATTATTGGTCTAAGAGTTGTGTTTTGATTAAAAGTGCTGTAGATCCAAATAAAGACAGATACACAATTACGCCAAAAAAG
Source organism: Botia almorhae (assembly GCA_036877575.1). Taxonomy (NCBI): domain Eukaryota; kingdom Metazoa; phylum Chordata; class Actinopteri; order Cypriniformes; family Botiidae; genus Botia; species Botia almorhae. The sequence continues at coordinate 1,662 of JAZGTJ010016437.1, forward strand.
CTTTCCCCACAGAGTTTCAAAGAGGCTAAATTAAAGACAGCCAATCACTAAGCAGGGCCACATAATGGCCCTAATTTTCAATCACAGAGCTGTAATATAAAATAACGAATGTTTTTCAAATGCCTGTCTGTAAACACGCTAAATAAACATAAAAAACTTTCCAACCTTGAAGAATTAGAGATCTGACAAAAAATGTGTTTTTTCAAGAATTTTTGTTTTTTTCGTTTCCTTTAATAATTTATTAATAGGTCTCTAGAGATATAAATGTACAGCAACAGTTTCTCTAACAGTATTTAACAGTACAGTATGTACTGTAGACACCAGAACTTTATACCTCAGGGAATATATTATTAGCACGCACACGTATGGAAGTAGAAGCAGATGGACGACTGCTGAAGCTTTGGGATATGATCATATAGGAAGTGACTGAGGCACATATGCAGCCCATGATTAATATAGCTATTTGTTCTGCTTAGAAATGGAGTTCGCAAATCATTTTAAATGGAATAAAAACCATTTATTTAACCTTAACAGGGCATAGCAGCAATAGCTTGCGCATGACCTTTGCTTGTATGGGTCAATATCTGGAGCATAACAGGAAATCATTCCTAGGGTGTATATGAAGAGATGTGACAATAAATATTGTTTGAACAGAGCACACAGGCTTTGATGGCAGATGCTTTGTTTTCATTTGATACTAACCACGTTGATTCCATGTCTTCATCAGGAGTGGGAACTAATTTGTGAGTTGTAGATACACTAGAGAGAGCTAGAAGATCTAAGGTAGCTATATAATAGAAGAACCGTGTCATCCATCTGTAATTTCCAGTGGACTCTGGGAATTGCTGTAAGCAGTTGATGAATGCTGTCTGATATCCTTCAAAGAGAGGCGTGCTGATAAACGTTTTGTTAGCAGCAACATTTCGGTTAGAATCACCACTGAGGGAGATACCATGTGGATTGACACCAACGGTTTCTCATTACAAACAATGGAGGTATAGCCACATCAACATAATAACATCAAGTGGTCACATTGGCACCTTCCAGGTGATGCACAAGCCTCTTGCCTGATGTCTTTCCTGTCTGTAGTTGAAAGAAGCACACACTGCAGAAATGAGTTCGTTTTACTCTGACAGTTTTCATTAGATTGTTGTTGTAGTATCTCTGTTCCTTTTCCTAATATTTTAGTTACCCTAACTGTTACCCTTAACATGGTGTTTCATGTCCAAACCGTTAAGTGTTATGAGTGACATTTTAAGGAATTCGATTTTTGTATTATCAGTGATCGTGAGAACATAAACCAAGATTTCTAAAAATAACTACAGAATAGATCATTGTTGGTGACAGGTTTCCATCATGGCAACTTAGTAGGTCTATTCTAGGTGTTAAGTAAATAAATGTGACTCAATTAAGCCGTGCAAGTTCTTGCCTTCGCTTTGTCAGTTCTGCAAGTTCTGCAAGTTCTGCAAGTTTTTTAGCTGGAGTGAGAACAGGCTCTTGTTTGAAAGCACTGCGTGTCTTTTCAATAGAGTTGTAAAAACGAAGCCATTCTTAGCCTGATGAATAGAGTTCAGATAAGCTGAGTCTTAACTGTTAGATTATGTATGACCAAATCAAACAGACAATGTTGGCTCCTTGCACAGACCGTATGTCCGATATTCATATTCTCTCTCGAATGACTTAACTCTTTCATTACAATGCTGCGATTTTACTGATAACATTAACAATGGCTACTAATAAGGCATTCATTATCGGTAACATAGTCACAAGTGGCTCTGATGCGTACGCAGAAGCCTAATGAATCTTGTATTCATTAACTTTTAATAAACAGTGGAGTCTTAGATAATAGCTGGAACATTCGGAGCTGTGGTCATTTGTCAGAATCTGATTAATGGTGTCTTCTGGATAGCGAGAGATGAGTAGGCACTCCGTGATTTATTGGCTAAACACGCTTTGGCACCTTCTCATTTCAGTTCACATTTATACGAGCTGATACTGACTGAAATAGACAGGCCCTGTTGCTGTCGTACTGCTGAGCTAGCTGTATTATTTCACCAATTAGAGGTGACTCGTCCGTGGCCAGAAGACAGCGAATACCCACAGAAACGACACTGGAACAATAATGACACTTAGTCTGATCTGAGACATGTGATGGTGAAGTGTTTAACAAGACTGAAAGCAGAGAACAAATTAGAAAGTAAAATCAAGTATTGTGACACTTCATATCTCCATAATATCACATTATTCAATGTGTTAAAAATACAATTAAAAGACAGACAGACAGAGCAGATTAGCAATTCTAGTATTGTATCACATTTCCATAACATGATATTATGTTAGATTTTAAGTGACAATTATATCTGGTAATATATAAGTAATGTCAGAGAATGCCTTTCAAAGCATCTGTTATATCTTAGATGCGCAATGATTTTTTTTTTTACCTCAGATTGCTTTATGACTAAATCACTAGTCATAAAACACAAACAACAAAACATGGTGAAATGCCAGAATCCTTCTACGCTTGCCAGGATAAAAGGGCGAGCTGATCGATTAACTTTTTTTTGACCTTCACAATTTGAATGTGTTTTCACATCTGACAGCCAAAGGCAATGAATCAGCAATTCTGTGTGTTGCTTAATGCTTTGTGAGGCAGGAATTATTTACATAAAAGCTGGATAAATGTATTTTTATGATATTTTAACATTTTAGCAGTTGTTTATGAATTAGCATACTAAAAGAAAACTGTGCATAGATAATCTGTGTTGTCTACATTTTTCCTTAGTTTCAGTGTTGTTTTGACATCAGCTAGCATCACCGTCAACACAGCAGGCAAACCACAAAAACAGGCACCAGAGTTTACATGTAAAATAGCAAATTATTACATCTGGATAATATCACAAGCCGTGGTCTCACTTTAACATTTATGCATTTGGCAGATGCTTTTATCCTAAGCAACTTACATTGCATTATACTATACGTACATGTTTTTATGTATGTGCAATCCCTGTGATCGAACCCGTGACCTTGGCGTTGTTAATGCCATGCTCTAACCACTGAGCTACAGAAAAGCCGTTTAAACTAGAACTTTAAACTAGAACCAGAGCTTGGCCGTCAACAGCCGACATAGGCACTTTGTTACGGTGAATTACTTGAAAGCGTATTCTTTTGGAAGCCACTGTCTGCTGGAGGTGTGCAGAATCCACAATTAAAAACACCCTGAGGTTTTTAACCTTTCACAGATTGAATGTGGAAGTTGACAAAGTGTGTTCACCAAACAAAACTCTTACCTGGAAAGTATGAAGTGAAACTTCAATTTCATCTTCAGGGCACCGTAGCTTATCATTACGGTAAATGCCGGTGGTTTATGCTGGCACTTTTAAATACCTTCATTGGGGCATAACTGTGATAATACGAGACCTTAAATCGGACCAATCGCTTCAGAGTAAGAGGGACTCAGTCAGGCTTGAAACCTATTAAAAGACTCTGAGTGACTGTTGGTTCACGGGTCACTTAGGCAAATCTGTTCTATATTAATCATTAATCCCTGCGTATGTACATACATACACACTGCTGTTTTCATTATTAAAACCCTCAGGCTCCGAAAGCTCAGGGCCGACAGAAAGAACAGTTATTTTTGTCTTTGCTCCTTTGCAATGTATAGCTCACAGTCCATTCGGTGGAGCCATGAGCTGCTGACACTAATTGGTGGATAAAATAGGCGAGACGCTCTAAAAAGCAGAAGATTGAAGCTGTTTCGCAAGGGTGATTTTGGCGGCCTGAATTACCTCAGAGCTCATATTTATGCCGAGATGTTTTACATACTGCTTCCTGATCTCAAGTCCACAGGCTCTTCATTTCAGAGCTTATAGTTGATTAACCATTTTAATTAATCTCTCCTTTTAGCATCTGTGTGTGTGTGAGAGCCCTTAAGCTATACCGAGAAGGCAGTTCCCTGTACAAGACAATCATTCACATACATTTAATATAGTCTTGCTATGATGCTATTGACGGCTTTATTTAAAAAGCACGGAAACATCTGCTACCAACGCAGCTACAAAGCTATGAAAGTAAACAATATTGTAACACGATTATATATTTAAGCATGTGGATATAATCTTTCCTTGTTGACATGGCAAAACGCATGAGAAACGGTTATTTAATTACTTGCCATAAGCAAGTATGTTTACGCTAAACTTGTAGCTAGGCAAGCTCAATATAATGCTTCATTGTGTAAAGCGTCAGGTGGGTTTCTTAATATTTCTGCAGGGGGCGCTATAGCGTGTGTTAGTGTAAACTGTGTCAGTTTCAGACTAACAATTCCTGTCATGCCTGAACAACAGTTTGAAGAGAATCTTGATGAGCAACCAGAATGAAAGTTGACGTTTATAGCTAGAAATTCACGACTATAATTTCCAGGAGAATCCATTAGGCTAATTCGCAATAGGTTGCCTGAGGACTTGCGTGTGGGTTTTAAGAATAGTGGTGTTCAAATTTGTGAACAAAATAGGGTTGGTTAACAGTATTTAAGATTATACCATTATTTACACCTAGACTAAAAATGTGTTGTGTAAAAATGCAAGTTGCTAAATAATCACAACAATTAATTACAAATAATTGTATAATCTGTAAAACATGCGACCTTACATCTTGTTCTGCATGCAGAAATTAGGCAGTAGTGGTGACACTGTGTTCAAGAAGTCACACCATCGCATGTATTTAAGAATGAAAGGGGATAAGTGAGGACATATACACGCGTTTAACAGGACTGTACGTTTGTAATGCATCAGACATGCGCTTCTGTGTTTGTGCATTTGCATACAGCATGTTTCTGGACTAATGGTCAAGCCTTTAAAAACATTTAAGGTTGGTGCAGTCATAAAACTGTTATGGACATGCAACAGTTTTATTCGCTCTCACTCGCTCCTTTTTATGCCACATATGGAACATATGCAGCGATGCATTATGGCCAATGAAATTAAATGTCCTTGCTTTGTCTTGATCCTTTGAAGATCTACGTACAATCTCACGTTATGACATTCATATGCATCTCATGTTTGTTATTAACTCGCCCATCCATGCATTTATATACACACTTGGAAAGTATACACTTTCCAAAACTATTCCATAGGAAGTATTCCATAGGAACTTTTCCAATTTGTCAGTTGTAAAACTGTCAGTCAAGAAAAGTAACAAATGTGCAGCTCGCTTTAAAAAAATTCTGGCTCTGAAGTGTGTAGTGTTGTGTGTGAGACATTGGCTAGGGTGCGGTCGACTGTAAAGCACAATTTTAAAGCTTAGCTTATTTTCTGCCTGACATCAAAGATGAATTCAAGGGTGGTTGTACAAGGGTGTTCCCTTAATAGTCACCACCACAAACATGAGCTTCCTCTAAACCCAAATATTTGTTAACTTTAATTCCATTAAAACTTGTATGGTTTGTGGACAGTTTCAGCCTTGAGTGTACAGTCTGTTTTTGTTTTTAAAATATAAAAAATTACATTTGCAAAATCTCCCGTTGACTTACATCAATAGAATTTGCAGAATTTTCAATGTAATAACAATAGCTGCAACATAACATTCACATACTGAATTGTGACTGTGTGCAGTAAACAGAATACATGACATTATTATGACAAAATGAATTAATATGTGCATCAAAGCCTACAGTCTAAACTCACCTACAATTTCAACAGTTGTTTTTTTGCCTGACAAGCAATGGTGGTTTCTTCAGGAAATGCAAATATCTCATTTAAAGTTGTAAAGATCTCTGTGGTATCACTCTTTAGTTCTTTCAGTATTCATTGATTTATGTGGTATTATTATCAAAGTTAGTCCCAAATCACCCATCCCATTCCTGCTAGCCATCAAGACACTGACATAGTTAATGAACAACCAGTGGTGGCAGGTGCTACATTTTTTTAGGGGGTCGCAACATAAATGGGGGATATAGACCTATATAACCATATATCATCACTGCTTGGATAAAAATGGAAACATCAAAACATTAATGATGCCTCTATTAAGTGAATATGAATTTAATGTTGTTTTAAACGTATAAAAGTAATAAAGTGTCAGGACTTTGAGCAAGGTGGGGAAACAATGAAGCAAATGCATTACTTATGCACCGCACCCCATCCAGTGTGTGCAGCATTACTTATTATAATGCGTTCTAGACATAAAACCTAAAATTTTGTAGTTCTTCTATAATGAAGATAATCTCTTGCAGAAACCTTTTGGTCAGCTAATGAGCATCTGAGAGATAGCCAAGAATTGTCCAATCACATGAGGTCAAAATGTAAAAATATATGCTGTGACATGCTATCAACAGAAATAGGTGTCCGAGGTGCAGATGTGAAGAATCTGACGTGAGCCAATAAGAAAGCAGTCTCAGGGATCTGCTGGGCAAAAGCACCCTATGTATACCTATATAGGACAGACAGAAGGCTGCATCCTAGTAAGGCTGCATATCTCGGCTGCCATGTCATCAAGCGCTGTCGAAAGACATCTCAGTTCGAAGCTTTTGTTCCATGTCCTTCATTCAGCCTTTTACCCACAATCCTTTGCACACATTCCCGAAACATTGCGAGAACCGAGTCAGCACTTCCTTTGCCCAATTTCATTATGAAATATAAGATAAAAAAATAAGATGAAGGCGTTTATCTTTTCAGTTATTTAGTTGTAAATGAACTTTTAAATGCTAAACTGCCCGTTTTATAGTGCAACGTGACGGCGGGGGCAGAAACCGTTATGACAGTGCCATGAGTAAGTTTTAGATCGTCTCATTTTAGCGTTTAATGCTGAGGACGACTGGAGCCTCGAAGCCGTAGAAGGACTGATCTAGGAAGCATGCAGCCTCGCATTTGAGAAGCACTCATAGACATTAATTTGTCTGGCACCCTGCCTATATGTGTTTTCACCCAAAAATGAATCATGTACAATTTTTAATAATGCTTTTTCATAAATGCCAACATGACTACAAGGCACATACAACCAAATCATTTCATAATTATTTATCATTAAATAATGTACTGATGATTAACATGTTTAGATATCCTTCTTTGTATAATCTGATGAGCGCGGCACCCCTATTGAACAGCCGCCACTGTTAACAATTATTATAAAACTGCAAGCTTGTAAATATTACAGTGTTGGGGATAGAAATATAAAATATATAATACAATAATATACAATAAAAGTATAGCTTGAGATTAATTGAAGCTAGAATAAGAGAAATATAACAGTACACAAACATTATTTGGGATTGTGGAAATGATCAGCATTGTCTTGTCTCATCTTCTCAAGGTAAGTGCACGACATCATCTCTGGCCCATTGAGAATAATGGAGCAGGGCAGCATCCCTCCATTTCAATAGTATTCCTCACCATGCTAACAGAACTGTACGCATGGATGCAGAAACCCAAGACGCCTCTGGGATGTCCCTCGTTAGTTTTCCTTTGTCTTTTGAACTCGTTATGTCCCAACACGTGCTCTTAAACACTTATTACCATAACAATGCGATGTTCTGTCCTCTGTAATAGAATGTTCATTAAAGTTTAAAAACAACAGGAAATTAACGATACAATTTACAAGAGAGAGACCACAGAGCGAATAAATTCATTATCTCATGCTCATGAGAGGAACTGAAAGCTTTACAGTAGAGATATTGTCTTCTCTGGATGACACTTCCTTTCAAATCGTGTGTTTTTATGGGTAACACTGATAATACTGCTAGATTCAGCACCAGCACATTTTGTGTTCATAAACCTACTGTAAACCTAGTATACCTAATTAGTCTTATACATCTCACACATATTATTTGCAATAATACCATTAACATGTGTGACATTTGTTCTGTGTTTTAAGTTTTCATTATATGTAAAGCTGCTTTGATGCAATGTAACGTTGTAAAAAAACGCTAAATAAATACAAATGCATGTAATATGTTAAAAACCAAACTTTTTTTACAACAGACATCATTGCTGTTTTACCTTTTGTCCACTGTAGTTACATAATATGGTACAGCCAGTAAGATGTCTTATCTGTAGGTGTTTTTGTCTTGTTTTGTACATTCATGCTCGTCTTTTGAAATGGAAGGCTCACACGCTCCTCTGGCAGGGGGAGCAGCTCCGTGCCGCTCTTTTGAGTGTCCTCATGAATGAGCTCCTGCTCAGACGAGCACTCAGATGAGCTTTTGTTCTTCCAGTCACTGCAGTATTCTTCGGATTTCTAATCCTCAGTTTTCCGAACACTCGGCTGGCTTTATGACAGCCGGATTCTGCGAGATGGCCTAAGGTCTGTTTCTCTTATGCTTTGTCCAGCTTACTGCAATAAAAGCATCGTGTCGCAGCTATCAGAATACTGGAATCCAAATTTGGACAATTTGTTGAAGGTATAGTTGTGCAAAAAAAAAAAGAAAAAAGAAAATGTTAACATATTTACTTACCCTCATGTGGTGAGGGTATGTTTTTTACTACATATAAACCACAGAAGGTGATGTTAGGAAGCCTTCACACTGCTCTTTTCATATAATAGTGAGTGGTAACCAAGGGGCTCCATTGGTCACCATTCACTTGCATTTGTATGGAAAACAGCATCCTACTAAACATGTGTCCCACAGAAGAAGTGAAAGTGACATATATGTCAATGTATGGTAGTGAACACACATGGAGCAGTGGGCAGCCATCACTGCAGCACCCAGAGCAACTGGGAGAAAAGTGCCTTGCTCAGGGACACCTCAGTCGTTTCCTGCCAGCTGTGGGAATTGAACCTGCGACCTTCAGTTTACAAGTCAGACTCTCTAATCATTAGAGACATAAAAATAAATATGATGTAAATGATAACGGATGCTTTATTTTTGTAAAGCAATGACAGCAAGTACAGTAATACAATTTAAAGAAATGATTCTGACCTCTGGACAGGTATCCACAGGAAATGACATCATCTGTATGTAAAACAGGAGTGCTTGTCCTCACCACTGTTAGCAATCACACATGCATTGAAATGAACACGAGACAGCAGCCTTCTTTCCATGTAAATAAAGTCTATTAGATACTTTTCAAACACAAAATTCAAGACTATTGACCTGATGCAATTAACAGTGCTCTATTACCCTGCGCTTTCTGCATGAAACGCTGCAGAATGTTAGTCATTTAGTAAACAGAGCATAGCAGTCGGGTTCAGGAAGTGAAACGCTTTTGATTTCCTCTGAAGGGGAATTGATTCTTAATAATAACTTTAAACACAGCACCACTGTGAGCCTCAAAGTTAAACCATGGTGTATGTTGTGGTTTGGAATGGTGTCCTGAAGCCATCAGTCAATGTTTTCATGATAAAGAACTACATTACCCATGATTCTGGGGAATCCAATCAATCAGAGAACTACGGCATACAAAACATAGCAAATATGAGTGCCTACTTCCGTCGATCTCCTTATACTCTTTAACATATTCAAACTCTTAAAATAGATCATTTCTATACTTGTAAACAATTTTAAATCAGTAGTTCTACTTTTCCATAATTCAAATTTAATTATGACATTAGCAAAGCTTAAAAAATGAGTACACAGTCTTTTTGTCAAAAAGTATTGTATTTGCTTGGCAAACCTGTCAGCAGTATTTATATTTTTCAATACTGTTTTGCTTTAAAACGTTAAAGTATTTATTTTATATATGATATATTATTTATATACTATATGTATATATATATATATATATATATATATATATAATAAAAATAATGCATAAAAAACAAAACTTGCACTTGCACAGGTTATTAGATACGTCAGCATTCCATCTGATAGATTTCAGTGGTTTTGTAACCACACAGAGCTGCAAAGGCTGCAGAGCGCTGCGTTTTGTGTTGCCTCACATGTTTGTAGCATTAATCTTCAGAGCAATAGGCTGTTATTTCACAAGAATGAAGGATCTGTGGCCACTTCTTCAAATGCCTGAACGCAAACATGCAGTAAAGTCCTCTATCATAATTTAAAAGTCTGAAATGTTATTGAACTAAAGCTGATACCCGTGCTGAGCTCTAATAGGCTTGTTTTTGTGCTTCATCATATTATTTACTTACGGTGGAGACGCCAGCCTCCTCTGCACCGCACCACCAGAGGGAACCCTCTCCAGAGTACTGACCGGATTCCTGACGAACTACATCTCCCAGAATGCAACTCACCTTCTGTGGAGCTTGCCACCTGTTCTTCATTACCACTACCTATATAAACCAGACATTCACCATCACTCATTGTGAAGTCTTGATTTGCTGTCTGCATCAATTCTGAGTGTTTTTCCTGTTGTTTCCTTGCTGGTTTTTGTGTATGATCTGTATTGTCTACTGGTTATTGAATGTTCTCTGCCTGTCTCTGATTTGGATTGTTTATCGTTTTGATTCTCTGCTGCCTGTCTCGACTATTGGATTGTGTTTTGGATATTGATTGTTCACTGCCTGCCCCGACTTTTGCCTGTTTAACGATTACGATTCTGTCTTGTCTCTACTGTCCCTGTTTGCTGTTGATTACCTTACCTGTTGACCATTCCAATAAATAAGCTGCATATGGATCCTAACTCATCTGACTTTTCGGTACAGTTTGGAGTTTTTGGTCATTTAATGAAAAAATTCTGAGTTACAAGAGACTTCTTAGTGAATAAATACGGTGCTTCTGTATTTCTCCAAGCCAGTGTAATTCTTTCAGTTGGTGACAAATAGAACCTTCCGGTAATTACAACACATGGGAGAGCAGAATGAATTTGAATTGAATTAAATTTACATTGATTGTTGTGTGCATGTGAGGACAGCCGAGCAGTAATCTGCATTTTTGGGGCCACTGTCAAATTGGTGACAGTAATTGCGTTTGCTTTCTTTTAAGGTTCACCTGGTTACATGCATTGTAATGTGTGTGATGTTGCGTCTGATGTGCTGTTGATATTTCAATTAAAGGGCAGTTGGACGTTACTCTAGACTAAAGTGATGTTTCCCATGTCAAGACTATTGTTCCTTCACACATTCATCATCAA
>JAZGTJ010016438.1:0-12675 GCA_036877575.1 Botia almorhae
CAAAATCACAGATGCTAGATCACGGTTGTCAAGTCAACTTCAGCTAATGGTCCGTGTGAATGAGAGACTGAACTCCCAGCATGCCTTTGGTCTCCTGCTGTCAGTCTCAAGAGAATAATGAGAACTCCACACAATAGGTCTGATTTCAGTCCTCCAATCAAACATATCTAAATGCCCCCTGATTAAATGGCATACTCAATTAATTATAATGGTGATCTTTGCTGAAGGGGACTTTACATGTACTTGATGTAAAACTGCCTACTAACACTCATATTGATGTGAGAGTAGGTTTGATTGAGCTGCTGTCTCGTACCAACGATTCCAAATCTTTCACAAAGCAAATAAGCTCTGACTACCCATCAACTTACATAACCATGCAGTATATTATGCAAATATATGAGTATTGTTTTTTAAGTCGATTTCTATATAGACACATATTGATATGGAGGGAGAAGTCAATGTGACAGCTTTTCCAATATGAATGTAGAAACCTTAAACTTTCAAAAGTTAAAAAAGAATTCAGTTCTTGAGACGTGTAACACAGTTCATTGAGATTAAAAGATCCTTTCCCTAAAGTTATTAGTTCCCCCAAAATATATATAAACTTATATTTTATTTTTATAAAACTCGTTTCGAAGACTCAAGTTCAATGCTATCAACAGTTAAGAAATCCCCAGTAAAATTATTGCCAGAAAGATCTGGCTTTGATTAAATTATTTAAAAGTTCAATATTTCAAAAGATTTTACTCCTTTTAAACAGCTCCTTTGTATTTAGATACAACTTTCTTTAGTTGCGTATTTACTTGAGTAGGTTGTTTTTTTTACTTGAACTTAAGAGTAGCTTTTGGCTTAGCAAACTGCAGTTTCAAAGTAGCTTCCCTAACTTCGCTTTTATAAGTGATTAACTAAACTTGTGCAAATATGTGATAATGTCAAAATCTTCTGTTGAGAGATGATGGGGTTCAAGTCACAGCAATAGTGTTAAATCCTCTGTAGTTAAGCACAAATGCTTCTGGCTGTGTTGGCTAGACAAAAAGGGAAACAATTCCCACTCTCCACATGGAACAGTGTATATGACGTGTGCCATCCACAACAGACCCAAACAGTGCTGTTACCCACCAACAGTGTCGTCTGTGGGAATCTACGTGTAGATGATGTGAACTATGGAGCCTCTCCAAATGGCTCTCAACCGTCATTGGGTGCTCAGTGGATCGAATTCGCCAAAGTCGTTTTGACATTTCAAATTGCGCTGAGATGAAACAATATCACAGTTTCGGATTTCAATTTGAGGCCCCGAGAGAATATTGTTTCAAGCCATTACTCCTCATCATGGCTGAAATGGCTCTCCCCATTGTGTGCTGCACCACTGGAGCCTGTGCGCTTTGAGCTTAGAGACTTTGTGGTCCTCAGCCATACTGAATGTACTGCGCTTTAAGAAGCTGCTAAGTACAGCGGCCCTGCCTTCTGACACTTGAGTAATCCTCCCCACTGACTGTGTTGAATACTCTGTACGGTAACCTCAATGTACTGATGAGCCTAGCGCACCAATTTATCCATCCCGAGTCAGACAGTGTGGAACTTTCAAAATTAAAGAACTAGTGGAATCATGCGGCTTTAATCTGCTCTTGCTGGGTTAGTGCGTGCGGGGAGTTGCGCGTGTTGCCGTGGGAGGCGAATGATCACGCCTGTGTCCCCCACTAACATGATGCTATTTCCCTGGTATAGGCGATGATCTATCGGTACTTATTATTCCCCCACCCTCTGGCGGCATGCGATAAATCATACCTGTCAATCGCATCTTGCGCGGGGAGACTGTGTTTGTTTATATCGATCAGCGGCATATGTGACACAGCTGTTGACAGGGCTCGAGGCCGTCTCTTTCACTCCTGCTTGCCCTGGCAACCATACAGTTGGCAGGGTGAACCGTGAACGCACATACGCCAAATCAATATAAACAAACATGCAAGAAGATCGTGAGTAATGCCTTTCTGTCGGGAGAGTAAAACAAAGAACAAATTTATTTTGATAATGTGAGGGCCCCTCTACTCCAAGCACAGCACGGTTGTAGTGTTGAATGTTTCTGTGATTTAGAGATTTACGACATTGGAAACCTAAGCACACATCCCAATGTAGAAGCATTGCAGCCTGCTGGGTAAGGAGCGAGCATCTGCCCACGGTTGCTAACTATTTATGGGTGTTAATTTGTGCTACTACTGTTTATAAAGTTCAAGGATAATTACTACAGGGGTCAAGTCACAACAGAAATTAACGAGTCAAGGGGCTTCTCTGGTCTCGCAGTGCGTCTGGAATCTACCAGCCATAGAGTCGAGGGTCTCAGGTGATTAGGGTAATGTTTCAACATTACTAATGCAGATGTCAGATATGCCCTTATGCATCTGGACCACAGTGCGTGTGCCATATACTTCATAATCTAGCTCTCTGTAGAGTGAGCCACATATACAGCTATGCGCAACTGTAAATCACAGTCTGAAAAATGCCTTCGCTTTGAAGCTGGACTTGCCAGTATAAACAGTAAGACTGATCTGTTCAGTGTGTTGATGAGGGGGGCCAGCAGCTGCACCTGTGTAAACACAATGCTATCTCTCTTAGGAGCTAAACTACACAGCTGCATGGATAGCCTCCCATCACTGCCATAGGAGATTGTGGACAATTTCTACTCCGACCGTAAATACAGATATACAATCACCCCAATCTAAGTTACAGTGCCAAAAGTTGTCTTTAGATGTCATTCAGGAAGTCCTAGCAAGTATTATGGCAGCACCTGGTGTGAGGCCAACGCAAAGCCAGTTTTACAGTGGCTTGTGAAATACTAGTGATTAAGCGTTTGCTAAAGCATACTGGACACGGAAACACATGTTCCTTTAACAGAGTTAATTCAATGACTAAGTTTCCCATGTCACAGTGTGTTCTCTGAACTTTTTTCAAAACACTTCACAGTCTCAAATTTCACCCACAGAGAGGTCCTGATCTTTCTCAGAGACTGGAGTCAAGGTTAGGTCATTGACTAATTCCCAAATCACCACATGTAAAAGATAGTCAATCCCCTAGGCTTTATGCAAAACAGGAATTAGCATGTAAGCTTATGTAAGTTGTAATTTTTACACAACAGAAAATTGAGCAGATTTTCTTGTGCTTCCAGTTGTATTAGCCTAATGTAAACACAGAAACACAGTGACATTATTTCTATGCAACCTTTACAAAGAAAATATGACAAGCTTAACTAGACTGCTTCGTGTTTTGATGGAGTTGAACTAGAAACCATGAGTACTGCTGCACAGTAGCAGGGCTTAGTGCAGAGAACAGCACAAACTATAAGGTAAGATATGCAGTTATCAGTGCATGAGGCATTTATGAGCCTGTGCATCTCATGAGCCCAAATTCATTTAGTGGCTATCAGTGCTTGCACACTGTTGCCAAGAAGGAGCTTCTGTGTTACAGCGATAAAGCTTAGAAATCCACCATAGACTTCAGGCATGGAATAAGATAAAATATATTATATGAATGGGTGTGAGTCTATGTGTGTGTGTGTGTTTTGAGGGGGTGAGGCAACTGTGCTGATTTTTATAATAACTGTGTTTTACGCTAGCTCTTTAAATGTCATGTGATTTTGTTTATATGATGGTTTTGTTTCATTTTGTTCCACAGACTACTTTGGAAAGACAGTTTATGAGTTCCACAGTGGACATTTCCAACATATAATTTGTATTTCTGGTGTATGTAATCTAGTGTATTCACTTGGTTGCAACACAAGTCTTGCTATTCCCTTGTCTTGATTTTACTGGTTTGAATAGCCTAAAATAAATTAATAAATACATAATACACAGTAACTTAATCATAAAAACAATAAAAAAATACTTATAGTATTACTTTTATTACTATTGGCTTTTTCTTACCGCCTAGCCAAACATGCTACGTGTGACTAAACTCTGCGAATACACAGTTAATGATTCATAGTAGCGAACAGTTTGGGTGTCATTTAGACCAGAACACACAGGGGATGTCTCCTTTGCCTACACACTTTTTAATAGAGTTTGCAATCAAGGACCATTGGCAAAAGAAAGAGAGAGTTGGAGAGACAGTCCTCATGAGTGCTGTAGCAAAACTGTGTGTGTCTGTCATTAGCAAAGCATTTTCCCAGTGGGTTTTTATCGATTTACCATGACTAATGGATGGTGGGGTGGAAATCACTTTAAATTAAAATTAGGACTGGTAATAAATGCAAATTCAAATACGGCTCTGCACCCAGTGAAGTTAAAATGTGTGAAATGTGCATATTTCCTCGTGCTTGTTCAACCAATTGTCGTTTTCCCTATAAAGCCTAAAGATACACAGCCAAAGGCTTGAGTGAATCGTTGCAGCTGAGATTGTGCTACAAATTTCCTGCCTGTTGAAAGTATAAACAATGATTTCACTAACTGTTTACAGAAAGAACTCTTATCAAACCTTGGGTCCTAATGTTTATCTACCATGTCTGGTTATTTTCTGAGGTCTTAGCAATGTGCCACAAGAGTGGGATTAAGTATGAAGTGTATTTCATTTTATTTGATTTGTCACATCAGTTCAGTATGAATTCTCTGACAAGAGCTGTTTGCATGGGCTAATTACTCTTGTGGGATATAAATGCCTTTTTTTGAAACGCTATCAGCTTGCCAGGGAAAACTGGACTGCACAAACGGCTAAAGAAAAAATCGTCATTAATTCCCAATGCAAAGAATGTATTGTAATAAACGTAACCTCTCTGAATTAATCACTAAAGGTTTGGTGCAGCATGCACATGGGAAAAATTAATTATGCAAAACATGGTAAGCAGTAGTCATGGTTTATTCACAATAAAGCACAGCAATGATCTCTACACTGAGCTACTGTTTGTTACACCTTACAGCACCCGTAGCTAATCTTTATTTTTATTGCATGGCAATGCGCTCTACTACTGTTTATGTCAGCCACTATATCCTCCAACAGAATAATGACAATGAATGATTATATTAAAAAAAAAAGTTTGCATCGTGCCTTCTTTAGCATCGAATATATATTTACAATATACCACAGCCATCTAGTAAATTGCGAAAAGAAACAACATTTAATTATAGTTTAAATAAAACTGAACTGTTTAGCTATTGAATCGTTAGTTAAAACACAAAAAAGTCGGGGCTAGATTTGTCAGGGCTACATATCAAAAACAGACCGTGATGCATTGCACCAGGAATGATTCCAAAGCACAGCAAGGGTTGTTACAGTTTCAATCGCAAATGTCACTTGTATCACTTTATGAAAGTACTGTTAAATTGCTCTGTATCATTGTTGCCGCTGAGTAAATAATGTGTTACACTGGCTCATTATAAGCAGATTAGATCTATTAGTTACCGCTGTGCTGCTCTCAAATCAGCTGCCCATAGGAGAGCAGAAAATCATTTTAAACTTCAATAAGTTACAAGCAGTGGCAAGC
This sequence comes from Botia almorhae, assembly GCA_036877575.1. NCBI lineage: Eukaryota > Metazoa > Chordata > Actinopteri > Cypriniformes > Botiidae > Botia > Botia almorhae. The sequence continues at coordinate 5,468 of JAZGTJ010016438.1, forward strand.
CTTTCCATAATCCACACTGCCCCAGGCAGCAATAACACTGGATGCAATTATGCAGACAAAATTCAACACAAACAAAAGAAATGGAAATTAGCCTTAAATAAAACAAAAAAGGAGAGAGGAGAAGAGAAAACAAGCTGGTCTCTTGCTGTCTCCCCTTTTCTGTTTCACACGCTCAATTTTTGTGCAATATTTCACATTGTGAATATCAAAGCATTGTGTAAAGATCTCGGAGCACAAACACCTGGAATTGTTAAGGTAAATTGGCCTTTTCCCTGAGATGCCTGCATTAGGCAGTAATGTGTTATGTGCAGACATCAAACTTATAATACATTTTTAATTCAAATCGTTATTATGGCAGCCCTAATATAAGCTTTATAAACAAATGTAAATTGAGTATGAACTCAGAATAATGTCATATTATTATCGTTTGACCCTCACTGTCACCTTTAATGCGTCAAATCATTCTTCAGGATCTTGTAGAACTGTTTACACCCAAAACATATCAAAACAGCCCTATCATATCCTGTAGCAATACATGACAGAAATGTGTATCTTTCTGATAAATCACTTTTGGTAGGATCAAAATATGATGATTAAATCATATAACAACATAAAGATTTGACTTCCTATTCTCGCAGTCTGTTAAGTGTATAGTCAATACACAGTGCATGAATATATCATAGTAGTCAAGTTTCTTTCACAGATTAAAAATCTTTATTTATTAAACTTTGTTTAAAATTATGCTTCCAGTGCATTTAAATTTGATAAATTATTTTAAAACAGCTAATGTAAATCCTGAGCATGTTTCTTTTCTGTCTCTTTTTACCTATTTTTTAAATGTACTCTTGTAAGTGCTTGTAAACGCTCTTGTAAGTATGTCCCTGCACTCGTGTATCGTTTTATCTATTTAATCATTTATTTTGTTCAAAGCTTTTAGGACCCACTCCTTTGATAACGTTGCGGTGGACGGAGTAAATACTGGTTGTCTCACACACCCATTAGAAATCAACGAGCCTAAACCAGGAACTAGAAGCGTATTCCCCTCTTTCAAGTGGTAAGTCAATGCTCACGAGTATAACCTCCAGTTTTTCTTTTTTTTACAAGTAAGGAAATTCCCTCTTATTTTTATATCTGGTACATTCCAGTAAAGCCATTATGCAACATTTGTAATGATTTGTCGCGCTTTAACGCTCCCTAAAGAAAGCAAACATTAGCATTTAATTAAAAGTCCGCCTCCAGTGAAGCGATTGGTCGATCGTTACGCTCACTGAGCTCTGATTGGAGCATTTTGGAGTCTTTTATCTTCAGGTCGGAGTCCAAATAGGATGCGTTGACAGGATGAAACTAAAATCGGAATTTAGGTTGGATCTGGTGCCTTGTGTGGCATTCAGATAAACAGGAACAAAGGAAATAAACCACCTGCAATGGTTAATTTTGCTACTAATTTTTAGTCATTTCCCCTGATGTTCTGTAGTCTCCTTTTAGACTGTGATAAATTTGATGAAGATGCCTAATACATTACATTTTTGCCACTGATATACAAATTTCTTTATCACATTTTTATTTTGTTTTTATTATATTTTGTTTATATATTTATAACAAGCTTTAAATCACCTATATATCCCTATATATATCCATATATACTGTCTGTAATTTTACTTTTTGAAAGAGAACAGTTATTAATTCAGCTTTCTCTGGCTGCACTCATGGTAACTTTTTGTATTGTACTTGGTTACTAAAATGCACAGTGCAGTCTTTATTTAATTCATTTTCAAAAAGGAATGCCTGGGGTGCTTATTTAATCTTAAATCTCTTTCAAACTGAAACCTTTGTAGTTTGGCTTCTGAAAAAGGATTCTGGTCTCAATTTGAGTCTTCAAAGCACTGGTACACATAGCCCCCGGCTACCTCCCTCTGTGTACAGATCGACCTCAGCTCAGTCAACTTTCCGTGTTTTCTGTGATGTGGAAGCTGTTATCTTTGAAGAGTTTACACGTATTATAATATGCAAGCTTTATGTTTTATTAATTTTACAAAATGTTCAGTAAACAGAGTAATTAGTGTTTTGTCTCTGCGGCTGGACTCTGTTTTAATTTCTGTCTTGTGAACGGGGGGATTTTGCATGGAAATGTGTTGTGTTGGAGTTGTCACTCTGTGACCCTACAACTCCCTGGCCCATGATTAAATCATCACAGATTAGAAAGCCTAAGGGTATATGGGCAGAAATGGGGCAGAAGTTTGTAGAAGATGGACAGGTTTGCTACTTAACCACCCGTATCAACTTCCTTTGGTGGTCACACTCATTACAAAGGAAGTGTTTGGTCATTGTAGGTCATGCCCCTGGGCTTGACCTAAGCTGTTGTGTAAACACACTAATGGTCCTCTTCCTCCGGTATCTTTGGGAATGTAATTAATTCCTTTCTACTACTTTGTTGTTGCATGTGGAGCCCTTGTAATTACATCAACCTAAAGTAAAGATTAAAAACTTCAAAAGTGGGATGCTGAGGCGACCTTTGAACTTATTTTACATCAGGAACCGTAGGATGTTTTGCCTCGCACAGTCATGCCTCAAGAGAGGATAAAAACAGCCCTGTAATTCTCTGTTTTCATGCACCTCTGCACTTCCACTAGATCTTCCTTGTTTTCTATGCTAATCAGTCTGGGCTGTTAGTGCAGAACATGCGCACCTTTCCTCAGGAGATCTGCAGCTTATGAACCAAAACAAATTAGGTCGAAGGTCTCCCGCTTAATTTCTCTGAGAAAATAGGTCAGAGAGGTTTAAACATCATGAGAACATAGATGTTCCCTTTGGCTCATGCACCCTTTTAGCTGCTAAAAAAAGGAAATTGCAAACAATATTTGTTGTAAATAGCATTGTGACAAGTGTGGAACTTTACAGAAAAACACCTATGGTGTTATAAGTGTTAGTAATCCTTAGTGCACTTAACCTGTTATCAACTTTAAAATTCCTTTTCAAATTAACCAGTTGTAGCAGACATCATGAGATAAGTTCTTTACTCCATTAGGTCTCACCTCAGTTGCTATGGAAATCAGTCCATAGAGATATAGTGTTCCTGTAGCTTAGTTGATGGAGCATTACATTAGCAGCGCAAAAGGTTGTGGGTTTTATTCCTAGAGAGCACATACATTGACAAAATGTATAACTTGATGTACTGTAAGTCGCTTTGGATAAAAGCATCTGCCAAATGTGTAAATGTAAATCTATCAGAAAAATCAGAGTAGTGTAAAATGAGTAATAAATGTAAATGTAATGTAAAACAAATGTATTGTAATAAAATGTAATGTAATAAATTGCATAAATGTAATTTATGAAATGTCAATATGTCAGTATCAATTTGTCTGCTTGTGTCATGGCAATGATTTTGCATTTTGTTGGGCCTATGTGGTTTGTGTTAAAAGATATCAATGTTTATAAAGACATGAATTGTTTACTTTTGTTCAACCTTTGGAAAACCATTGGACCCATATGTCAAAGTGACATTATTAGAGAAGAGCAATATCCTCCTATGAGGTCAACTTTGTTAATCTGTCCATTCATACCCAAATAAGGCAAAAGTGTTTGGTGTTTTTTGTATTTTGGGCCATACCCCTTACTGAAGAACTGCAGTAGCATTTTACACCCTTACATCTGTGATCTCTTACTGCTTTGGGTTCTTATACACAGTGTATTCTACATTCTGTGTCTTCCTCAGGTGTATGAAGGATGGGAAAAAAGGATGCGAGTTCTGTCAAGTTGCCGGTCGATCAGTACCGCAAACAGATCGGTGAGAATCCCTGCACTTTCCCATAGGCTTTATTTATAAATATGGATGTTAGTAACCTTTAAATATTCACATAGTGTTTTATTAAAGAGACTCTGAAGTGTTGCTTTTTCTTTACCATTTGAACAGTTCTGATGATATTGCTGTGAAAGTTACGCGTGAAAAGCCTGTGATCAGAACCTTCAGCTGGGAATAGACTCAGTCTGCTCCAAATAAGCTCAAAATAAACAAGCCTTGTGTTTGTATCTATATTGTATCTCTTAGACAGGTTGTTGTTGACCTGATGTATTCTCTCTCTCTCTCTCTCTCTCTGGTTCTCTCTCTCTCTGTCTCCTCTATAATTTATCAACTATAAGAGGAAATAATGTTAAAGGGCTAAAACCCAAATGCAACTCAATCATGAGTTTTGGCTTCCTTAAAATCACAGTTTTCTTAACTAAGGCACTCCACAATCTATCAATCATGTATACTACCTGTTAGCATGCCAGCTGTGGTTGCGAGAGAAACATGGGGTTTGTTTCATAACTAAGAGTAAGCCAGTCTGGTTGCTAGGGGCTGTGAGGAAACACATTGCTGTATACACCTGCAACGCTGTGTAAGTGACATTTATCCAAATGCAAATTCAATTTAGCACAGAGACACAGAGCGCTTACTGAGTTTAACATGCTATGCATAAAGTGAATGTAGAGCACAGTAGGGATGAAGGCTTCCCTTAGAGAAAAGGTGATGTTTGTGATATTTTGTGATATTATATAAAGGTGATGTTTACCTGATTCTAAAGTATATAACAACTAAAACGGATGTGTTGATAGTTTGATAAAGTAAAAAGTTAAATATTCTTATTAGTTACATAAATCTGTAGCATTTTAAAGATTATGTTAGATTAAATGACCACTGGATTATCCATTTGTGATTGGACATGATGACCTCACAGGTTATGTAAATCTCAAAGACAATGTGTCAGACTGATGCTTGGAAAAGTGCTGTGTTTGTGTTGTTGTGTTGTGTTTCAAGGGCATAGAGACTTAGTTTTGTGACGGCACAAAAATGACTTCTTTTATTCACTGGCATAAATTCATCCCTGATTCTATTTGCTACACGGCGACATCATCTCCCCACAGAAAGAACCTGCCTCATACTTGCCTTGCATGATTTTTATGTGAGTTCATATCGCACTTCTTAGTAGGACTATTAAGCCTGCGCTGCTCCATCACCTTGCTTTATTGTGCCTGTGCTGCACGACTGTGCTGGCAACATAACAAGCTAAACTCCCGCAGGTGCCTGTGAATCTCAGACAAATTCCATTTCGTTTTCTTTCTTTTGCGTCTCATCAATTGAAAGACATAACAGTAGGTTGTGGACAATTGAGCCCCCCCCCATTCTCCCTGTTTTCCCCCCAGTTTGCTTTGAAAAGAAGTCTATATCTGTCTATTTTAAAAAATCGCTGTTTAACAGAAAAAATGCACCCGAAAATAGCATAAAGAAGCACAAAGGGAGAATACACGTCGTAATTTGAGATCGTAATGGGAAGATAATTTTTGTCTTGACACAGCTTGTAGGTTTCTAGGAGAAAAAAAGGACGGCTTTTGTGATGTCAAATACCTTGTAGGGCTGCTGTAGACGCAGTGGGTTTACATTTAAATACTGTTATTAAGTTCTATAATGGACCGCAGAGAGCCGTCAGCCAGCAGAAGGGTTCCTCAGGTCTCTCTGGTCATCCCCCCTTGAGTCAAGATCATTCATCCCATTCCCTCTGTCTTTGTCCAACAATTACTCGCCTGAGCAAACACTCAGACACATCCCTGCCTATTAACTCTCTGTCTGCCACCATCGTTCTGTATGAATGTGCACTCGATGGATTTGGGCATCTGTGTATGGTTTTGATATCTCTGCTGTGGTTCAAGCCTTCTGGTGTGGAGCGTGTTCTGAATGGCTGTCACGTGTTGGAAGTAAGCCGGATGTTGATGTTACAGCTCTTTTTAAAGACAGCGGACTGACATGGGCATTTGGAACATGGACCTGCCGGCCACCCGCTGGCAGAGCTGTAACCTTTGCATCACAATCGCATATCACACTGTTTTTAGCTGTTGTTGAACACTCGCCACTGACTGTGTGCAAAGGTTGCAACCCCTCCCTGTGTGCGCAAACAAAAGCTGTGGTAAAGTGCTTCTCTGTTGTTCTCTGTTGCCATGTTGTTTTAAAGTGTTTTTTTACAAAGGCAAACTTTTTCAAACTGGATTCACATAAAGGCCTGTTCACAACAACTGATGCTGAACTGAATAGCACAAACAATTTGTTTTCCACATAAATGCCAAATTTTTGTCATCTGGTAATAAAAGAATTGTTTTGCATTAAGACAATTACAAACTTTTAGACGTGAGACGAGGGAAGGTCAGATCATTTTTCTTTGTCATGCATTCTTTTTCAGGCTAAAAATTTAGAGCTTTATACCAGTACAGATTTTTGGACGCATCTTCTCACGTCACTGTAAATTTGAGTTTAGTCACCTCGATTTATTTCAGACACTGTGTGTAGTTGTGTGTATCGTCCATAGAGAGGCATTGTTTCATTGTGAAACATTGGACATGAGGGAGATCTTGCTTTTTTATTTCGTAACATTTCTGCAATTGCTATAACAAGAATAGTTGCAGCAAGTTGAAATGAGCTTGTTTACTCTTGTATTGAAATGCAATTTGTAAATTATCTAGATGACAGTTGAAACGAGCTGGCCTGAAGTAGATGGAAGGGGAGTTTGTTTGCGGATAAGGAGTCGTGGCTTTTGAAGTGAAATCAGCTGTGCCAGCTTTGAAAGGCACCCATGACCTCATGGGTTGAATCCTGTCACTTACCTGTCAACATCTGACAGCACAGTGCGCATGGAGGGGTCAAACCTCTCAAGTCTGCGGGCGACATATTATATCAGAGAGTCTCCACTCGGCTGTTGGTAAATAAGTGGGGGTTTCACACTGCGGCGCTGCAGCTGAATGGTGATTAATGATCGAAGGTGCATTCAAAGCCCTGCTCTGCATTGCTTGCCAATTTGAATGCAATCGTGGTGAGACAGCAAGCCAAGAAGTCCAGCGCGTCATCAGCGGTGAGCGATCGCAGAGATAAACGCCTCGTCGAAATCAATGGTGTGTGATGCGCGGTACTGGCAGGACGACGGAGTCTAGCTATATAAAAATTTATTTCCAACTCTGATATGATTACAATTAACTGTTCATTCATAACAGATGGCTGGGTCTGTTTGTTGTGAGTATTTACACCACAACAGGAAGTTTCAGGAAAAATAAGACACACACCTAATCCGTCCCAGTTGGCTTAGAACAAAATGAGTTTTGCTTTCCACTCCATCTAAAGTCTCTGCAGGTGCAGGCGTATAGTGCTGTAGACTTCCAGAGAGAAAGTCACTGTTTGTGTGTGTGTG
>JAZGTJ010016439.1:0-12674 GCA_036877575.1 Botia almorhae
CTGTTGGTCTTTTGTACCCCAGACGGTTAAATACCGTTTTATTTTTATTATTGTGGTACTTTATCTCTGCACTGAATACTGAGGGAAAATATTGAAACCTCCAATTATGGGCAAGACATTACTAGTTATTCTCCAGCAGAGGGCACTGTTGAGAAACCTGTTTATCCACAATACTGTCGTGCTGGAACGAAAGGAAATGCTGGTTATGTCATAAAAAGTAATCATGTGGTATTATTGGTCTTTCTTGTAGAATAGAAATGACAGGTGTATGTTTTTTTTATCACGTATTACTACAAACGAATGCTAGTTGTGTTTTGAACCCGCATTGTTCTGTCAGTATGCAACTTGATAGTTGTTTGTGATCAAGTTAGTGGACTTCGCACTGTGAACACTGTCGGGTGGTTAAAGATTACAGATTGTCAGCCCGTTATACCCTCGAGAAGAGGAGTTAGCATTTGCCCCTGATTCTTGTTATATTAAGATAGAAACTGAATTAAAAATCTGATTCGTATTAAAATGGCAAACAGACCAGCACTAAAGGAGTCTAGCAGTCAGCCGCACTTTCTACAGTTCAACAACCTCGCATGCGAAACCGCTGGAGGAAAGGTGAATAACACAGTATTTATAATATACAATACAATATTTTGGTGTTAATTATTACAATAAATAAAATTAATTAAAGCACTTAAACATTGTTATTGAAGGTAATTTTTGCCACAGACGAGTGGTTTGCCCCTGCCAGAAATCTTTTGAAGGTAAAGTTCTTTGCTGGCGTTGTGGTGTAAAATATGCGCTTGACTTTTAAATACATGGTATTTAGTAGCCAATGTTGTTCTGATCTGAAGAGGGACCCTCCAGAATTCATAGCCACAGCGTTTACTGAATTTGGGAAATTGATGGATGGCTGGGAAACCAGGAGGAAAAGAATACCAGGTATTAGTCCACGAACGCAAATAAGCGCTTTTACACTGTGTATCTGTGTGTTCTCAATACTTCTCTTATAAACTCTTTACTCGTTGGGACCGAGTTGTAGCAGAATAGCTTCAGGCTACTTCTATCTTTCATCTATCCAGACTCTCTGAAGAGTTATCAAATGAACGCTTGCGAGAACGTCTTTAAAGCTCCAATACTTGGATGCTTCATCTGACCTGGTTTTCGGGGCATGTTTTGTAATCTCAGAGAGTCTGCTTCGTCTGTACTTACAATAAATTTGGTGATCTCATGAAAGATGCATGGAGCGATGTCTCACATCTTGTGTTAAAGGTCATGACTGGTGCATCATACAGTTGGGAGTTCCAGCAATTATTCATGGCTTTGATGTGGACACATCCTTCTTTACTGGAAACTATGCACCATACGTCTCTATTCAGGCTGCATGTCTGGGTGGGTACAGCTCACAACATGCTTTCCTCTAGGAACTGTGTATGTCTAATATATGTTACTGCTGAATTAGATGAGACGCCATCTTTAACTTTGGAAGGAGATCGTACAGGCATGGCTGCCACCCCGAGCCAGTTCGAAGCCGTGGCGCAGGTCTAAAATATGTTTGTGTGTTTGATTTTCGTACTTAAAATCTAGCGTGTGCGTATCTGTAGGAACACCACTCTGAATTTATGTTTGACAGCTTAACTCAGACAGCTGGGTGGAGCTTGTGCCAATGACAGCGCTGAAGCCGGGCTACTCTGATTCATGCCACAACTATTTCAGCGTCACCTTTCCGCAAAGAGTCACCCATGTAAGACTCAACATATATCCAGGTAATAGACCGTCCGCAGTATTTCTCATTGGCTGCAATTTCATATGACAAAACAAAGAGCGTGATCGTTTATAATAAGTACACTGGGCTGGGGAGGTATGACGTGCGACAGTGAAACAGTATTTTAGGGAGCCTAAAATACAGTATTTTAAATAAACGCAAGCTACGGATTGTAATATAATACAATATTAATGTTGTATTGATAGAGCACCTCAAAGATGGAGTGTACTGTTTTACGTGGAACATATTTTCTTGGCTGATGATTTCTTGCCAAAGGTTTTTACAAGAACTCAGACTATAAATGGCCGAACTATAGTTTACTTTGTATGGTATTCTGGGATAAGAGAGAAACATTTGGCTTTAAATATTTGACAGATGGTGGTATTGCACGGCTAAATGTTTATGGCATTGGAAACAAGGACTGGTCCACTGTGTCTAGTCAAGACCAAATGGATCTGGTTGCCCTGGTCAATGGAGGAGTATGTGTAGGCTACAGCGACGCCCACTACGGTCACCCACGCAATATGATTGGTTTGTAATATTTATACCGATGCAACATATAGAGAAGCATCTCAGAGATGCATTGGAGAAATTTATTTATTACATACAATTACTAACTTTCTGGTTTAATTTAAACGTAAAGAACCTGGATTGTTTCCTAGACTTAAGCTTTAATAAATAATCACCCACGAGAATACTGTTTTACTTTCCAATAAATAATGTATGATCTGTTCAACTGCTCTGAGCAGACGATGGAATTACCGACGAGATTTTATGATGAGCACTAGATCGTTACTTTGCGATTGTTTGAGTTTGTGCTTCTTCTAGGTTTGGGGAGGGCTGACAACATGGGCGATGGGTGGGAGACTGCCAGACGCCTGGATCGGCCCAAAATTTTAGAAGTAAAAGCAATGACATGTTCATCATAGAAATGAATTACAGTATCTCCCACATTGATCCACGGTTTTGGTCTTCAGGTGGATCAGAAGGGCATATTGCAGGTGCCGGGCTCTGAGTGGGCTGTTTTTAGACTCGGACATCCTGGAGTGATAAGCAGAATTGAAGTAGACACCAACCATTTTAAAGGTGATGAAAGTGCTTAACTTTCTTAAACAATAGTACCTATCAGTTAATATTGCTTAAAAGCAGCTGTTGTGTTCAGGAAACTTCCCGGACTCTTGCAGAATTGAGGCCTGCAGTTTGACTCCAGCTGAGGAGAAGAACTTTGTTCTCAACAAGTGGAGCTGCAACAAAAGCCCCAAGTGGAGAATTCTTCTTCCTCCACAGAAAGTACGATCTGTCTATCCAGTAACTCAGCTGGAGTATTTGAACTACATGCCTCTGTTCTCTCTATCTGATTATGATGTTCCTTATCTAGTTGAAGCCACACCACAGGCATCTGTTTTCGGGGGAGTCTGTGGTACGCTGTGGTCCCGTGACGCATGTTCGTCTGGTCATAGCTCCTGATGGAGGGGTCAGCCGACTCAGACTCTGGGGTCAGCCAATGGCTAACAACCTGACCCGACCACGTCCAGCATCTAAACTGTAATGTTTGCAGTGTATTTTTCAACAAACAGCTACAGAAGAGTTGTTGATTGTAAGGTTGTTGAATCAGTCACGATATATAATGTTATAGTGAAAAACTCGCCAATAGTTTCGCACAAATGCTCATAATAGGACCAAACCCAATGGCATTATGGGTACTAATAGCTTATGCAGTGGTACAATGGTGTATACTGAATCCCGTAAAGTCTCTTGTTTTATAAAACATATAAAAATTATATAATAATTAATAAAACGCGAGTTCAGTAATTGTTTTTGCTTAGTGTATTTTTAGATCTGATACTTTTGGATTTATTCATTTGAGTTAATTTGAAAAATATATATGGAAATGCATTACTGAAAGCGCAGATGGAAGTGAAATATGTCAGTCTGTCAGTATGAATCTGAACGTTTGCCCGGTTCTGATTTTGTTTTCCTCTGGGCAGTTATCCAAACTTGAGAAGTTTCCATAACAACAAAATTGTGATGCCAGCAGTAAGGCAGTCTTGAGTGATTCCATTTTTTGTGTTTATAGATGCCATCTAAGATACTTTTAAAAAGAGGCAATTGCCATGAGCATTGCCTAATATTTTAACAACAAAAATATTACCTTTGGGACCTGGAAAAACTTTAGATCTATAGTCTTGTGTGTCTTTTAAGAATCTGATCTGAATATTCTGAATCGTTTCTGAATTGTGATGTTTAACGTAATTTTAAGCAGGTATTCCTTTAGACAGTTTCCTAAATGCCATGATGGGGTGCTGTTGAGTGACTTCTTATGTGGTTAGTAGTATACATATATAGAACTGCATATAGTTCGTATGAGAAATATTTTGTTTATTATGCTTCTGGAAAATTACATTTCTTAATTATCCTCCCAAACTTTCCTAGGTCAATTCAAGCATGTGCACCACTTGTTGTTTTAACGTTATATTTATGGCCCAGAAGCAGATGTTGATCGAATATTTTTTGACAAAATATGACAAAAGTCCTGCGTCATAAAAGATACAAGGTAAAGTTAGATTTAAAAACATGACTGAGTGAGGAAACGAATCGGAGCTTATCTCCATTTCTGTGAAAAGTTGACATATTCTTTTGACTTTCTTCCACTATATGCTTATCCTTTGGAACAGTTGGTTAGAAAAAAAAGAAGGTTTTTGACATTTAATGACGTTTCAAACTTGCAGGGTTAACTCTGTCGCGCAGATGGCTTCTGCAGACACAGAGATTTTCCAGCGAGTTGGGTTTTTCCAATCATTTTGTCATGTTTCCTCGTGGATTAGGGCAGTGGTCCATAGCAGGCAAATGGTGTCATATGAAATAGCTGAAAAAAGATTCTGCAGGAGTCATAAGTCAGGCCCTCCGTCTCCCAGCTATATAAATGCAGTCAATGGGTCTCACTCATGAAATACAAGCGGATTACATTTCTGTGTAAATTATTCATAAAACGTTTCTGCGGAATATTGCATTAAATTGAATGTGACAAATTACTTGCAGCTGCATTCTGTAACTTTTTGGTTAAAAATAAACAATAATCAAGATGTCATCTTTAGATGCCTAAAGTTCCTTTGAAACAGGATATATATAGTTACTATAGTTATAAAAGAAAGTTCACCTTCAAACAGGTGCTGTAATAAGGTAGCATGTTTTCGTCACTCTTGCTTCTGCATAATAAAGACTAAAGCTCTAAATGCAGAGGAGCAGAAATTGTGCTGTTTGTTTGAGAAGAGATGTTGCATTTGTTTTTTTTTAATGGTCCACAGAGACGGCCAACTTCCTAAGCCTCAAAAAAAAGAAATGTTTGTATACAGCAAGACCCAAATTGTAGAGTGCTAATGAAAAATTAATGCTTTTTTTAATACAGTTTGTATCGGCAGTATAAAAAAATCCTGAAGGGCCATGTTGTGCCGTCATGATCTTCGGTACAATGGAGTTAACATGACCGCACATTTACTTTTAATTATTTACTCACAGATTTATGCAGATTTTAAAATGTGTCCTAATCATGTCATATCATAACTTTTCTCTGTTTGCCCATCTTTCCCCAGAATCTTGATTTTCAGGTTTAAAATCTAAATCCAGATTTTCCTTGTGGTCTTTCTGGATCCCACCGTGTATAACAAGAGAATTGTTTTAGACACCTTCTGTCACCTCATATGACAAAGGCAGGATCCAGTTGTCATATCAGTATATGATGCATATGGTGCATGTCATCCTACAAACACAGTATGCGAGTTTGGTTCTGTTACTGTATATAGACTCTTACAGTAAGTATGAGGAACGGATGTCACTGCAGTAAGTTGTGCTTATGTTTTATTCATTGTTTTTCATTTTATGCCTGAAGGAAGCAAAGACTAGGTCGTTTACCTTGCGTGACCTTCTCCGGTCTTTCCGCCTGTCTTTATTACAGCAGTTAATATTTACAGGTGCAGTGAATTGCCAAATAGAGGCAACTGCCAATCCGACTAAAATTTATTGACACATACAGAAAAATAAGGATGTTTGGGTGGAGTGAGAGAGAGACACACATTTAACTTCTACAATTTAACTTCCACATTTAACAATTTAAATCTTCGATGCAAGTCGCTGAGTAAAAGCGTTTGCCTAATGCGTAGAATGTACGTAAAGTTGCGTTTAAAAATACAAAAGTGCTTTTGCCTCTCTACCGCCACCTCTGTTTCAAATATACCATTGCAGGTTATTTTACACCCGTCTTACGTATGTTGAAGTCAAATGAAGCCAAAGTGACAATTATAAATCATTATCATAAACATATAAAGCACTGTAAATCAGGGTCAGCAGATCGCGTTAAACGCCGACTTGTCATGTACGTTCTCAATACATTGTTTATTTTTAACCCCAAAGATTAAGGATTTAAGCTGTAAGATAATTACGCAGGTGGTGTGTCCAGCATCCGTTTGTATTTTTAGTATCACTGCGCGTTTTCCAAAGCACGCGACTCGAACAAACAAGATCTGAAGCCTAAATACGCAGTTGCGCGTTGCGCTCATTGCGCGTGTACTTCCCGATGACCTTGACAGCCCGAGCATGTGGAGACTGAGAGCAGCAGACATCTCATTTCTCCGGAGTCAAATGGATGCATGGTGATTAATTACAGTATATTATGCTCACTCATGCAGCCACACGCTCGGGATGAAGATGAGTGTTTGTTGGGCTGAGCTTAAATGACAGAGGGGGTTGAACTGCACACTCAGCGCTTTGCTTTGAGAAAAGGTCAATGCGAAATATCTGATGCGTCTTTATTATCGTGAAAAATTACAGCCCGGCTTCCAACGTTATTTGTTTTTCTTCTCCTATCTCGCCATCCAGATGAGTTTATCATATTTTGTTCATTTATTTGAAACATGAAATCCATTTAAAAGAAAAAGAAAGGCAAGGGGCCCGTGCTGGCTGTGGATCAAAATTAATTGGTTCAAACGCTGGAGTTATGCGTGTATGAATACATATTTCAGGTTTATTCGTTTTTTTATGCTTCAGAGGAAACGCATGAAAGTAAATTGTCTCATATGTACGTTCTAATGTATGTTGGAAATACAGTTTAAGACTAAGTGAGAAATATGATGCTGTTATATCAAGGAAGTGGATACAACCTATTCCCAAGTGTAAATCCTTTGACTCCACTATTACTGCTATACTGTGCAAGTCATACTGAAATTAATGTTAAGTTTTCCCCATTACTTACCAGCAGGGGGCGACAGAGGCCCAACAAACCCTGTTCTCTTCCCCACAGGAAATCTGAGACTTGAGTGCATCTGTCGTCTTTGCTTGACCTTTCTTCCGTCTGTAACTGTTTGTGTCTCTCTGCGGTGAGGTGTGTCAACCAGTGGCCCTAACAGGCTGTAATTGTTGAACACTAAATCACACTACAGAATCTTAGCTACCAATCTGAGCCATTGGCCTGCGTGTATTGCTGAAAAACATCTTAAATCAACTTAAACTGGCTTATTGGCCTGACCAGACTGGTGTTTAGCTGGTCGACCAGCTTATGTCTCAACCTCACTGACTGAAAACCCACCTAACAGGGAACGTTCTAGGAACGTTGGCTAACTTTCTCTAAAAGTTCTCTCAAAGTTATCAAAAACGTTTTTGCAGTAACAATAGTGTAACGCTTTTAAACATTATGTATCGTATGTATCAAAAACGTTACTCTTAGGTTGTTACTGGAAGGTTTTAAAAATATTACAGAATTTATAATTTTCTTATAACTAAGCAATAAGTGTAATACAATGTCTAAGAAAATGGACATTTTGATCGTTCGTAGAACTTTCAAAATAGCATTTTTGTAACTTTAAAAACATTATGGAAATGTTCTTGCAACCTAAAACTGTTAGCTGGTAAGTTTCTTAAATCAGGGAACTAGACCAGATAAGACCAGCATATTATCCAGGCTGGTTTAAGTGTCTTTTTTACAGTAGCGTGGAATGCGGTTGTATTATCGATGCTTTTATTTAATAGTAATTAGTTGGACTGAGGCATCTTTATATTGATTGTTGATAGACTCTGCACCAAAGTTAGCTTCAGTCTTTTATGAGGTCTGACTGGAAGCCTTGTTGTTTCATAGACGAGTTAGTGGTTAATAAACGCCAGTGTTTGGAAAGCTATGATGCAGTGGGACTGTTTTACCCCAAACCCTCAAGCCCCGTTCAGAGTCACTATGCATTGACGAAGTGTTTAAAAAAAGAAAAAAAAAAGAAAATCTATAAATCTACTTCTCATCATCCAGAGGGAGAGAAACATTTCACCTAGATGCCCTGATCTGATATGAAACGCTCCATGAAATTCAGATGTGTAATACTCGCACCAGGCCCCCAATACATACGCAGCAATGCACGCACACGCTCCCTTTCTGCCTCCACCTTGCCCTCCTCTCTTTTCAGCTGGCCCTCTCCATCAATATCTGTCGGTTGGCTGCCAAAAAGAAGGATATGCTCAGGAATTAACTTTTTTTTAAACCCTTCCCTTCCAGCATGTTTGGATTTTCTCTGTTTGATCTGGACTGTTAAATAAGACGAATGCTATTAGAAATTCATGGCTGTGCCGCGCTATCAATAAATGATTAGTTTGCTGTGCTTGCCAGTGATTGATTGGCTGGGCAGAGGATGTATTGGAACCAGACAGATTCAATGCTATGGCTAGTCGCTGGGGAGCGGCTTAGCTTATCAGTGCCTGACCAACTTAGCGTGGCGTTTGTTAAGAAAGAGGAGGAAAAAAAGCTAGAAAGAGAGAGAAGGAGAAATTAAAGACCGCATGTAGTAAATCAACAATCAGGGAGTTAATTGCAATTATTTACTCAGCGCTGATAGATTTGTTACCCGGGAATGCATAAAAGCAATCTTTTTAGAAACTTGTAAGCTGTAAATCTGATAAACATTAAGCTATTTTAAAGGGATAGCTCCCCCAAACATAAACATTCTGTGATTTATTTAAGTACCTTTATGTTGTTACAAGCCCACATCATTTTCTTATTATTTTTCATAAAAATAAATACTTTTCTTGCAACAGAGGTTGGTGACCAGGGGCTACCAGGTTCCAAAAATGTAAAAAAAAATGCACAAATTTACAATAGGCAGCTGGTAACAAGATAAAGGTAAATCATAACATTTGATATCATTGACATCACATATGGTATAATGTAAACAAATATACAAACTTGTGAATTTTGTGCTTTTATCATTTTATAAGCTTGACTTCTGGGGTCATCATATACTTTAATTGTATGGAAAGGAGCAGCTGGACAGCCTGGTAAACTCAGATGATTTCTCATTGGGTTTGATGTTTTGATATAGTTGTCCAACAAAATTGCAGTTTTACTTGTGCGTTTTCACGCAGAGTCTATAAATCCCAAATTCTGTTTGATGTAGCCTGCAGACTTGCCCAGACTTCACACGAACTCCACGTTCCCTGCCAAACCTTAGAGGAGAGCAGCCAAGCAACAGAAGCAAGTCTCCAAAACTCCTTGTCTCCCCTCATCAGGGCGCAGATACCTGCTAACAGTGCGGGTGCGCGTTCCTGTGCCAATGCTAATTCACAGACTAGCAGCTTCTGTCTCGGGCAGAAGTCAAGAAAAGCGGTGATGCGAAGCGAATATTTTAGCTCTGTTCGACTTCAGATAGAGTCATAAATTAATTCAGCACATGCGGAGCTTTCTCAACCTTTCAAGAGTCTTTCTCTTTCATGCTGTTAGCATTTCTCTCCCTCTTCTATTTTGTATGGGGTGTGGAGATCGCCATAAATCATTCATCTCATCATAACCAAATCAGACAGTCGATTGTTTGGGTCATACAGTGAGTTTTTTTCCAAAAAACGCTTGTGTCTCAGAGAACGCTGCTATTTCCAAAGGCGACACAAATGTTTAGTCATTTTTCTGATGGATGTTTAGTCATTTACATCTGTGGTGTACACAAAAGTTTGTAAGATGGGTCCATCGAGGGCTGGGGAGCTTTGCTACATCTTAACAGTGGCTCTCTGTGTACTTTTTTGAACTGTAATTTATGCATTTAAGAAAATCCCTAATGAAAATTGATCTTAAAGGAACCGTTTACCTATAATGATAATTCCATCATTATTTATTCACTCTCATGCATGTCATTTTTAAGTTTTTATGTGTTATATGGAAGAAAGTAAGTCGGATAGTTTGGGAATGGCAGGAGGTTGAGTAAATGACAGAATTGTCATTTTAGGGTGAACGTTTACAAAATGGAAACTCTTGCATGTCATTCCACCTTTTCTCAGAGCGTCGGCTACAAGCACCTTCGCCGTTTCACACTCACGCCGGCCCATGATTGACACGCTTGTGCTGCTGGTTTTGCGATTCCTATTAAACTCACTCACGAATTCAGCCGCCCGTCAACATCAGTGTCAGTGGCACTTAACTGGGACTGCGGCCAGAGTCAGCGTGGCAGCAGAGGTCAAACATCTCT
This sequence comes from Botia almorhae, assembly GCA_036877575.1. Classification (NCBI taxonomy): domain Eukaryota; kingdom Metazoa; phylum Chordata; class Actinopteri; order Cypriniformes; family Botiidae; genus Botia; species Botia almorhae. Next base: position 10,240 of record JAZGTJ010016439.1, read on the forward strand.
CGCTCCTGCGGGGCCAAATCGCATTTCAAATACCTGCTGTTCGGGAAATTAGGCCCCTTTCCAAAGTTTATCCAAAAGCGTAATTTAGATGCTGGAAATTAAAGTCGTTTTAAGCCGAGAGGAGTCAATACAGCGGTCGTAGGAAACCTTTCCAGGTGACACGCTCAGATGGTGTGGGGGGGTGGGGCTTTAACATTGATTGACAGGCTCATTGAATCCGTTCATTGTTAAGGAAAGGCAGAAGGGGTTGTGGAGGAGGGCACGGAGCAGGTTGTAAGTGACTGAATGAGTGAGTGAGAGCGAGTGTCAGCAAGACGAAATAACACTGATTAATGGCCTTTCTTCAGAGGGCAGCGCGCTCAGAGCCAAAGATCGCCGGGATAAGACCGCACAAACCGCAGCGGCACCCGAGGACGACCGGCTCAAGGTGGACCAGCTTGTCCATCAGATGCCTTTTGTAAATGAAAAGAAAAAGCATTGCAAACCGTGCCACAGTATCTAACTGATGGTATTAGAAAGCACAGCGGTATAGGTAAGATAAAGCTCGCTTGCCAGCTTCTGATTGTTTACCTCTGTGGTTAATAGGGGTTTGTAAGATGATTTTATCTCTTAATAGACAGAGTCGGAAGTACCAATCGGAGCGATTTTACTTCACCTTCTAAAAAACACATAGAAAGTCAGCCAGGCCAACTGATAGATCACAGATCTACTCAGAAAGGGCAGAAGGGAAAAAACAATGCTTAACGCACATGATAACGCACAGATCACTGTTTCCTGAAGCAAACTACTTGATATCCACTAGCTAGACCACACACAGATGAATTCTGATGTATTAGACTGAAAAAAGCGACTTCTACTGTATATGTGGGGAGTTTATGTTCAACCCAGAGGGAAGTTTCTATGGAAAATGACACCGTTAGGTGCCCTGATTCCGCATGGTGTGCAATTATTGGTCTTTGTTGGTCCCTCGCTCAGGTGTCAGGAAGTGAAAATAGGCTCAGTGCATTTCTGCCACCTTACACACATCACCAGAATACACAGAATGGAGCTCAGCACTCAGAACCTTAAATTGAGATCAAACAACAGTTATGTGGAGAATTCTGGGAAAAATGGCAAACCGTGTCCTCAGTGAGTCATCTTTTCCCATAATGCACCTGTTTATTAGAACTGTTTTGTCGAGGATGTTTTGTTTCGTCTGTCCCATTTGTTTTGAATATTTCAAAATCTGAGGCATTGATTTGAACAATACTAATCTTGCATTTAGCGGCTTTGGGGGCGTTTCGTGAGTCTCAGCCATCATAAATACTTTATTCCTCGCAGGACGTTCCGATAATTTCTTCCAGCGTTGTGTATTTATTTACATAAGAGGAATCCGCATCAAGGTTAACCGTCAGACTCGTTCCTGTTCATCACAAGCATCGCGCTTAATGATGCTGGCTGATCCATCAGTCGGTCAGCTGGATATTTCTTCTCAATGAATAACATGTAGTCCTCCGATACAGTAAGGATGAGCTTGATCAATGTCTCACCCCCTCCCTCGTCAAAAGAAATTAGCAATAAAAAAAATCAAATTGCTATCGATCGGCCTTCATTGATTTCCTTTAGTCTTTTCCACTGCAATTACTCCTCGCGCAACAGCCACTGTTTTCTGGTGATTGCCGGACGGCCAGCTGGGGTTACAGTCGCTCTCTCTCTCTCTCGCTCTCTCTCTCTTTCATTCTCTCTCTTCCTCACTTCACGATCAAGGTCAACTTTAATCAACCTCAGAGCCTGTCAGCGGCTGCCGTCAGCCTCAGCTGCGCCCGGCGCTCAATTCCTCTGGGCCTCGACGCGGCGGCTTACAGAATTACCCCGCTGTTCATCAAACACCCGGTTGCTCATTACTCACCGCACTCCTCGTGGAGTCATTAAGAACCCGCGATACAAGGAACTTACAGCAGCCAGATGAATGCGCTTCGCTACACTGTTGGGCTCCAGTGTAACGCGGGAGGGGAACACGCGCTCGTTAGCGAGGCTGTTGTCGTTTGTTTAGAACGCGATCTTGACGGCTTTGGTTAATCTTTGATGTTTTCTGGCGTTTGTTTTATTATGCAGGTGCTGGTTCGGGGTCAATCACATTATCCACAAATAGACACAAACCATTAAGCGCTGTAGACTCTTGGATTGGTGGATGTAAAATGCAGATACATTATTATGGGATTAAAGCTGTCCTAAACGTTTAAATCACACAACAAAGTCTGAATGCGTGGAAGCTGTTTGTAGTGGATGTTGTGATGTCATTGTGTCATTTAAGGGTACAGTGCTGAATTTCCGTGCCAACAGTGTCGCCAAATGGAATCGCAGGAGTAATGACTTTTCTTAATACTGGCTTTGCGAATACTCAGTTCTTGGCTTAGGCATGTTCTAACAAATAGAGGTGTGTTTAGATAGAGCCA